>JAQGBD010000176.1:0-42430 GCA_034698165.1 Punctoribates punctum | reverse complement strand
CTGTTGATCTCCGATACGGCAGACAATAGAGTCGAGTCTTGTAGTGGAGGCGAACAGAAACGGGTTGTGATTGCGGCTGAACTGACCGCTTGTCTGAAACCAAAAATTATGTTTATTGACGAACCGACCTCTGGTTTGGACAGCAATGCAGCAGAAGTAGTGATCGAATGTCTCAAAAGGCTGTCCCGAACTCATCAAATGGCAATCATAACGACTATACATCAGCCAAATCAGGACTTATTCCTTATGTTTGACAAAATCTATGTTTTGGCCAAAAGAGGTGTTTGTGTCTATTCGGGTCCTCCACAGAGTCTGAGACAACATCTGAACGATTCTGATATAAATCTTAAACAAAACCAAATTCCTATTGAAGTACTTTTAAAGCTCTCATCTGAAGAACAAAAATCCGAATCAATTAAAATTCTGAGACACAAAACTAGTGAACAAAACAATGATTTGAATGAAAAGTGTTTGACTGAAAAAATGGTTTTAATGTGCGGACAGAAAAACATTTCAAAGCGATTCAGTTTTAAAGACTTTTATCTTCTTCTGTGGCGGACAATGACTTACACCTATACCTGTCAGTGGCGGACACTTCTCATACAATACACAATTGTTGTGTTATTCGGTCTGATTCTGAGACTCCACTTCAATGCAGATATGGTAATACCCGACGGATGTATTGAAATCAGTTTCAGCAGTGGATGTAATCAAACTGCAGAAGAAATTTACGACAATTATCTGATAAAAACAAATATCAAGTATAATATGGGATTACTTTTCTGCATTTCTTTCGTAATAATCCTGGTTATGGCCACAACGTTTTGCACGGACTTCAAAATATTCATTACTGAACACCGAAATGGTATCAAATATTCCCAAAAAAATTGGGAACAAAATTAATTTCTGACATTTGATTCTTCCCCCAAAGGGTGGTACAGCACCTGCGCCTATATGTGGGCCAAAACACTGACCGATTTGTTGCCACTGATTGTAGTGATCGCAGTATTTGTTTGGAGCACTAACTTGTATTCGAGTATTATAATCTTGGTGGTCTACTTCTTTATAAATCTACTTCTAATAATATGCGTACAAAGCGTGGGTCAAATCTGTGCCATAATCTCACCAAATGATGTGAAAATGTCCTTGCTATTAGCGTTCTCAACGGCCACTTCTCTCTTCGTTTTGGGAAATATAATGATTCCACTCAAAGAACTTCATTATTCACTTCAGATATTGAGTTCAATATCTTTTATGAGATATAGCTTTGAAAGTCTTGTGATAATAATATATGGTTTTGATCGCTGTCCAGAAGACCAGTTTTCGACAGTACTCCATGTCTTCGAAGTCGAGAGCTCTGACTTTTGGCCGAATATTATTAACCTGATTATTGTCACTATTTTATGGAAATTCTTATCGGTTTTGTCTTTAATGTTGAGGAGTAACAGCTCTTTCCATTCCAAAAGGAGCCAACCCTCAAGTGTTCCAAGTATTGATGGATGTGATAAAAAGTCACCTTTTTAATTTTATTTGGAACTTAATATTCTTAATAAAACGTTTTGAACATTGATATCGTCCTATTGTTTGATAAGAAGGGAAAATAGAATGAGGAATGAGCTTGTGTGAATTTCCTAAAAGATTCCCAAATGTAATATAATAGTGTAAACTATTATTAGTTAGCATTTCCTGATAGGCGTCGCGGAATTTTCAACAATCAATAACCGAATCCCGTTTCTGATGAAAAAGTCCTCGATTTGATTATTTTATTCATTAATTGGATAGTATCTGGGTCTTAATTCTTTTAAGGAGCCAACCTTTAAGTGTTCCAAATGACGATAATTATAATAATTACCTTTTTCATTTAATTTTAATCTAAATGATCTTGATAAAACTATTCAAGAACTTCAACATCTATTTTGTGCTTAGAATTAGTGAAAATATATTGCATTTAATAAAATAAACTATAATTCAGATCAGATTAATTCAAATATAATTTTTCAAAAATTCAATATTTAATTAATAAAAGAAAACAATTATTTTATTAAATAACAAAAAAATTAGCGAAAAATCGAGGAATGAATGGAAAGGAATATATGGGAAGACCTCTGAAATAATCGACGCTTTGTTTGATTTTCGATTCGAATAACATTTCAGTCATTAATTCGTTTGTCTTTCGACTCATTTTAAACATATTTTCGGCCAAATTATTGCCCAAACAGTTGTGTAATCACTGAAAATATGTCCAAAGATTATAATCTGGTGATCAAAGCGAAGACTATATTTACCATCGATTGTATTGATATCGGGTTTAGTATCAACTATGAGAGCCAATCCTTTTGTTTGGGATTCAGTGAGTGGCGAATCCTTGTCACAGATCCTCACCATTCAATCAACGGAGAAGAATGGACTCAAATGGAAAAGAATTGTCTTATAGTTGGTCTCAGATGTGGTCAACGGTTTCCCCTCAAATTCAAAGGAAGTTTTGAGACTTTTATCATTGATTGTGATTACAATCCAACGTTCACTCAAAGGAAAGACATAAAAACTAATTTTTTGAGGCCTACTCTCTGTCCTCTCATATCAATGGATGAGCTGAAGGACAATCAGAATCAACTGTTGGCCAATAATCAGCTTAAGATTGGTCTCAATATTACAATACTTTTAGAAACTTTTCATTTGGAAAACAGTTTTGAGTACAGAAAGTCTTTTAATGTCGAAGAAGTCAGTGATTTGAAGATAATTTGCGGCCAAAAAGTGTTCTTCGTTTTGAAGGAAAGACTCACAAAGTTTTCAGAAGTCTTTCAACGAATGTTTGACAACAATATGAGGGAAAAGTTGACTAATGTATTGGTTATCGAAGACATCGACGAAGAAGTGTTCGAAGAGTTCCTAAAATATCTGTATTTCTTTAATTCAGAAAAATTGGATCAATTCAAAGAAGAATTGCTTTTCGTGTCCGACAAATATCAAGTCAAAGAACTAAAGACTTTTTGCGAAGAAATGATTTTCTTTGAGTTAAACCCTAAAAATGCGATCAATATATTGAAGACTTTCCAGAAATTCAATTGCATTAAAATGAAGAACAAAACTATTGATTTTATTGCAAGAAACCAGTCGTCTGTCCGAAGACAAGCACCGAATCAAATGAAGGATTTAATTGAAAACGAGAAACAATTGACGGATCAGTTGATTGAAGTTATGTCTGTCATAATTGAGACCGAATTCACTAATTTCTGTGAAATGACTTCACTTCAGATAATCAAAAACCAATTCATTAGTTATTAATTCAGAGTTTTATCAATTTATTTATCAAATTATTCATTTATTCATTGAATCAATTGAATCCCATTTTGATTCATAAAAAAGTTTTTCAAATTTCTAATAATTTTCCTCAAATAATATCAAACCATTTATTGTATAAAAAATTATTTAATTCAAAGTTTTAAATAAATTTTATGATTCACTAAATTTTTAGATGATTTTCGAGTTTCACTAAATCACAGCTCATTTGCCACAGAGTTCGGGCAGTTTCGTCATCCCTGGCTTTGGCCAACAGTCTGTGCACTCGATGACAATCACTTAATGGTAATAAAAATGTTACCTAAAGTTCTGTAATTATGTGAAGACTTACGCATAATAGAGTCCGGACTCGTTCTCAATACTCTCTTCGAGTGAACAGTAGAGTGAAGTCTGTGCTCCCAATTCAGTGTTGAGTGCAACCATATTGATCATTGATTGAACTAATCCTGAAAAACCCTTGTGACGGAATAAATCAGTTTTTATAATCCCCGGGTGAAGACAATACGCTTTAATATTTGAGTCCTTTCCCAATCTTCGGGCCAGTTCTCTGCTAAAGAGAAGATTTGCTAGTTTACTGTTCTGATAAGCCTGTTGGGGATGATAGGCTCCATTTCTAAGGTTGATGTTCTCGAAATTGATTTCACCCAACATATGGGCGGCTGAGGACACGGTTATTATCCGAGCCTTCGATGACTTTCTCATTAATGGAATCAAAGATAAAGTTAACAGAAAATGACCTGAAGTTTAAACATTGAAATCAATTTTTGATTTAGAATTCTAATCAATACCCAAATGGTTTGTTCCGAATTGCATTTCAAAGCCATCCTCTGTCTGTGATTCTGGACATGACATCACTCCGGCGTTGTTTATGAGAATATCAATTCTGGACTCCTGTTGTTCAACAGATTTGACAAATTGTCGGACAGACCGGAGAGAAGACAAATCCAGTTTCAAAGCCGTTATGTTTGCCGTCGGGTTCTTAGACTTGATGTCATTGATAGCAGTTTCAGCTTTTCTTAGATCACGACATCCGATGATTATCTTTAGACAAAGGAAGTGAAGTCTCTGATGGGTATTATTCAAAAGGTTTGAGTGAAAGACAAACCTTTGCTCCTCTCCTCGACAACTGATATGCAGTCTCTCTTTGCCGATACCAGTGTTAGCGCCGGTGATGACCACTACTTTGCCGTCAAGTCTAACATCAGACTTACACTTTGTTGTCCAGCCCAAAGTATTCTTGATCATTTCAATGAACAAAACAATTATAGCCACAATTCGAGACATTTTCAAAATTAAAGGAAAAAGTTTCAGAAAAAAATTTCGATTCGTTTCGATAGAAATCAGTTTGAATTCAGATATAAAACAATTTCTGTTTAAATGAATAACAATTTGATGTTAACCTTCAGTGATGCAAATTCTAATCGACCTTGCTCTTGCTAACATTACTAACACTTACTGTAATATTAGTTATCAATTTGCCTTTCTCTCAAAATCACACAAAATAATTTGAACAATTAACCTTGTTCGTATTTCAGCCTAATTACTTAAACAGCTCACTTTCAATGGTTTTGCATCGAAGTCATTTGTCCAAATAAACAAGTAGAACTAAAAGCAAATTATTGCATTGTTTTTTTTATTACCTAAAACGATATAACATGGTGAAAATTCCTAACATTTGATGTAATTGAACATGCTAAATATAATTTAACTTAACAAGAATTGTCAGAATTATGTAAGATTTCAAAAGTGAGAAAATTTTCCAGAACAAAAAAAATCAATTGACCATGACCATGATGATTATGATGACCAAGACTATGGGATAATTTTGATTTATGAGAAAAGATGATAATTGGGTGAAAAATGCGGATATAATGCGAATCGAAATCTGTTTTTTATGAGTCATTTAGTGTCACATAATATGTGAAAACAATTTATTTATTTATTACTCATTTATTGAACTCTTTTTTGACATTTGATTCAAATTTTGATCAAAAGTTTATTTCTTTTGAAACACATTTTATTGTTAATTAAGTTGAGTTTAAAATCAGTTTATCATTGAATCGATGGCCGAAACGCCAAACAGTGGTTCAATTGGCGACAATGAAGACGAGAGGCTGTGTCTGGTCTGCAACGACGTGTCTTCGGGCAAACACTACGGCGCCGTCACCTGCGAGGGCTGTAAAGGCTTTTTCCGGCGAATCATTTGCTATAACCACCAAAACACGTATCAATGCATTAATACTGAGGCACAGAATGAGTGTCCGATCACTAATGACAGTTCCCGACGCAAGTGTTGTAAGAGCTGTCGGTTCCGCAAATGTCTGGCCATCGGAATGAGGCCCGAGTTGTGCATCAAAATCGAGAGACCCGACAGTCGTAACATGAATTTACTGGACATTAACGGCACTAACGATCCCCTCTTCGAGAGCGCAGAACAGGTCCATCAGTTGAGACAAGAGATCAGTACAGCCTATGAGGAGAACTTCAACCCAATGGCCGAAATGTTTCCAAAAGACACGTTTAGTACTCAGTATTGTCTTATTATTAACCAATTGAGGCTTCAGTTGGAGGCGAAGATCAGGAGATTTGTCTCATTTATTGACGTCTTTCGGCGATTGGATGTCAACGTTCAGAGTCGTCTCATTTCCGAGTCTATGACAGAACTGCTCATCCTTTCGATTATCTTCAGTTTCGAGCGGTATTTCATCTGATCCTTCAATTGGTTTATATTTGAATCCTTTGTTTTGTTGTTTAGATATCAGAACTTTATTCGTGTAAACAATTTCTTCTTCGGAGACAAGGAATTGGACACAAATTTTCGGTCATTAATAGCGATAATGAATGAACTGACGAATGAAATCCTGGAAAACAAGTCACATATGAGTAGAGAAGAAGAGGACCCGATATTGGCATTGATTCCGGCCCTCTATCTCTTGACTATTGTCGACTGTCATAGGGTTGAGTCCAGCGATGAGACAATGGAAAGACTTCACGTCCAGAAAACGAAGGACCGGATTATGATTGCCTTCGATCTCTTGGATGAGACAAAAGCGGCCAAAATATCACAATTACTTCACTTCTTGAAAGTTATGAACACTTTATTTGAAAAACTTCGCGTATTTTAAAGGTTTTGTTTCGGGTTTTGGCATAAAATATGTATTTAATTGACTTTTTCTTTGATTTTAATATAGATTAGACTTATTTTGATTATAATTAGAGTAATATTTATTCAAATTAAATATTTTCCGACTATTTATCCATAGATTCTGTTGTTATTCGTAATTAAATCCTATCTTTTCTGAGTTTTCCCTAATATTAGAAATTGTTTATGAATTTCAATCTTTATCTATCATTAGTTTTGTAATAAAACATTCATTTTTTTTATTAAGCAATTATCTCATTTTTAGACTGAGGAGTGGAATAGGAGGCCAACCCTTTGAGCCCAACAATTACCGAATATTGTGAAATATTTAAACAATATTTGTCTGAATTGTAGTCTTATTTCAGTTTTGGACAGAAATGGTTTACTAATTATTTGATTGAAGAAAACCAAAATCAATAAAAAACTAATGAAAGTCAAAACCATAGACTAATTGATGGCTTTTTATCGCCTCATTTCACGGCATTTAATAATTATCGACTGATTTAGGATTTAATTGATCTCAAGATTTCATTATCAATACAAATGACCTAAAATTTTGTGGTTATATAAAGATTTGTGAGACTAAAGCCTAACAATTACTGTCAGTTAATAACAGATTCTGTGTTCAGTCAACTAATTAAATGAGAAATTAATGTTAATGTCATCAATAGATTAATCATAAGGTTTGCTCAGTTTTTTCATCTCATTCAAGATGTGCCCCAAAATGTGAGTTTAGTTTTAAGAAATGAATTCAATGAACAGTTGATGAACTCTTGGATTAAAAAATTCAACGAAAAAACGATGAAATTTGAAAAATTCAATGACTTTGTGGTGATTTTCATCTTTTTGTTGGGTTTGGTGTCAGTTCCTATTCAGTCGTTTGGGGAGAAAAAGTTTTACAAGGGCCTGATCCTGGGCATTCTCGTCGGCAGACAGCAGGCCATGAGTGAGATACGCAACGGGGCCTACAATCAGCCATACCCTCAGCCACCGCCGCCTTATTATTAGTAAGTCTTTTATTCTCAAAATTTGATTCAAATATTAGTTTATTTGTTTGATTTGATTACAGATTAACTGAATATAGACTTTAAGTATGTTTTGAGTAATTTTTAAAATTTATTTTAAATTATTTTTCGATAGCTATCCGATGTCAGGATTGGGAGGCATCGGAGGCGTCAGACCCTATCCTTTGAGGGGTCAGCCCCGGCCTCGAAGTAGTAAAATACGGCTCAACTTGTTTTCTAGAAATAAACTTTTATAACAATCGATTAAAAATAGTTTAAACTCTTTCTTAAGATAAGTTCCTTAAGTCTGAGTCTTTTAAATACATTTAAATTATTTTTCAACAAATTATACTCAAAAACACATATTTTATATGAGTTTTGATTAAAAATATTTTGTTTTCTCCTCTTATAAGACATGAATTGAATAATATTTGAAGAAATAAAATGCATTTTGAGTACAAAACAGAAAACCATTGAAATACTGATTAATGATTACCTTAATTGAAATTTTGAGCTCAAAATTATTGAAAATAATGTCTGGAATTGGTTTCAATTGATTTTTATATAACCGGATAATAAAAACTATTAAAATTCAACAAAAATTTGTCCAAATTTCTAGTGATTTAAAAATAAATTAATCATAAATTCAGGAAAAATGGGAATTAATATAATATTCTGATTTCTATTCGGAATGTATGACAAAGTAATCATTTGCCGTTAGTTTGAGTCCAGTCCGTAGTGTAGAGGCCGTCGATATATGAAGAGGCGATGTCCGACACCAGTGACCGGTCGGGCAGACTCTGTGCCATACCGTAGACAACACCGATTCCCTCGCCCGCCGACGACGGCGTCTGAAGACATTCCTCTACCACTGTCTTGAGGTCAACGAGGAAAGAGTCGGCCACTCCTGGCTGTGTATGCATTAGAGTCAGACAGATGTGGACCGCAGACGGGAACTGCAGAGGGTTTAGACTCCAACCCATTTCAGATAACTTATCACTTAATTGACAAAAAGGAATAAATTTTTGAAACAACAGAACTAATGGTTGAATACCTGAGTCTGAAAATGTTGAAGCGCTCAGACTTAATGGCGATGACACTCATGAGTGGGTCCCCCATCACTTCAATGCCCGACAACTTTGATATTTCTTTTTTGAGGTAACGTTGGGTTTGGATTATCTTTTTGGTGGCCCCGACATAACCGTCATAACCGAAGTGGAGAAGAGTCGCCCAACAGGTGGCGATGTTGGCCCCGCAGCGGCTGCCACCGAGAGTGGGGGTGGCGTATATGCCTCCCGGCCAATCCGTCTGCACTGAGTACTGGTGTTTACGGTATTTCTTGTGGGCATACATTATAACCGATGAGCCCTTCGGCGCAAAACCGTATTTATGAGTATCGGCTGAAATGCTGGTCACTCCGGGAACCGAAAAGTCAACGTTCGGAATGGGATAACCGGCGGCTGCCATAAAAGGCACGAGAAAACCACCCAAACAGCAGTCGACGTGAACTGGAATCGAGTATTTGAGTCCTAACTGAAAGAGTTTATCGTTTTTAAGACAAGTTCTCAATAATAAAGAATTAATGGATTACTTGTGCTATGGATTCAATGTCATCAATGATTCCGTGCGGATAATTGGGCGCCGAACCCACCAGAAGTACAGTATTACCGTTTATGGCACTTTTCATGGCTCTGATATCGACTTTGCCTGTGTTCGGGTCGTTGTCGATGAATCTGATCCTCATATTAAGCATTTGTGTGGCCTTTTGAAAGGCCGCGTGGGCTGTCTTCGGGGCCACCACTTCGGCTTTGGTAATGCCTTTGGCTTCGAGGCCGTAATCGCGCATTGCCTTAACGGCCAAAATAATTGATTCAGTGCCGCCAGTGGTCAGAGTTCCGCAGCTCTCGGAATCGCCATTAAATAGATTGCAAACCATTCGGACGACTTCGGCCTCCATTTTATTAACGCCGGGAAAGACGTCCGGATGTAAGGGATTGGTGTAAGCGGTCATATCGTAGACCCGAGTCATCAATTTAGTCAAATCTTTGTTGGCGTCACAATAAACGGTGCCTTCGGGTAAAGACATTAACAAATAGTTCCATAAATTAAAGTTTGTGGCCATACCTGAAGCCCTTCCGTTCTTCCAATCGATTTTTCCGATCTTTTCATATCTTTTCAAGTCTTGTATGACCTCATCGGCTGTTCGTCCCTTCAATGGGAGCTGTTTAAGGAACACTTCCTGGTCAAAGATCCGTCGGAACTGATCGGCAATAGTTTTGTCGACATCTGACAGTTCTTTGGCAGCGATTCCGCTGACAACAGGTAAACGAACCAATAGTTTAAAGGCTTGTTCTTTAAGTGTCTTTAAGTTCACTAAACAATGGTTTGAATATCAGAGTTGAGACTCAGAGGAATGGTTTCTTACATTTGTCGTTATCGTAGAGATGGTATAACTTCACCGCCAATAAAGTGCCCAAAACTGAGCCGAAAATCAGCTGAAGTTTGTCCTTATTGTCAGTCAAAGAAGTGTTTAAGTCTGACCACAAGTCAGGGTTTGAAATGGCCTTCAATTCAAAAGTAATCAATAAATTAATTATTAAATAAATTTTTATATTTTTAGACTATTTTTTGATTAATTTATTTAATGACAAAATTAGTACCAATTTTGAAAAGAGAGTCATTTTTCTCAATTAATATCCAGTTAAAAATCGAGTCAATTAATAGTAGAAATGAAATATCATCAGGGTTAGTATGAGTGAGGTATCAGACTTGTGGCTAATCAATGATTTAGTGATTAAATGAGTTTTCAATTGATTTTGTTGTCAATAGTTTTTTTCAGTGGTTTTTAGTGTTAAGTAATGGCAGAGAAAATACTGATTAGATTTCAGTCGAAATGATTTGTAAAAAAAGTTGTTTTGCACTTTAAATTCATATCAAATATGTGGCGAAAAATTGATTTATTATCGAAAGTAAATTACTTTCGTTTAATCCAATCAAACAATAGTCTAAATGTCAGTCAAAATAATATGTATTTTAGTCATTGGAAGTAAACACAAGTTTTTAATACAGAAACTGTTTATTGGTTTCAGAGTTAAGTCAATACTAACGACAGTAGTGTTGGAAATGCGAAACACTTTTCACTTGAATCTTGGTTTGTGTCTCATCTTATGCTTAGATGTCGCTAAAAATCATCAGGAACAAAATAGCCTAGGTTTTTCAACTGTACTTTATACCCTGGTTGTTATGGCGACTATTCCCAGGTTTTAAAGTTCAATGTTTTGATTTGATGTCATGACTTCCCATTGGTCTCAATTGTTTAAAGGGAACTCCGGCTCTAAAATTGAACTAGATTGTCAATTGTGAATTATCCTGGTTCCTTGAATTGGAAATATTTGTTAGAATCCGAAAAAATCCAAATTTTATTTAATCTTCAAATATATTAATAAACAATAATATCTTTACATCACTTTTGAGTACTGTTTTTAAAGTGAATTAAAAACAATTATAATTATAAACATTTAAATCAAATCGTATTTTAAATAATTATATCAAAAGTACAAAAAAGTACAAAAAAATTGAATAAAATTCATATAATTATAAATTTATTAAAAGAAACAAAAAAATAATTATAATATTTAAGCGAAAAAAGGATTCACTTTTCAGATGAGATACAAAAGTCGTGGAAATAATAGAGTATTGAAAAAGAGATAAAAAAGTTTTGAGATTTCTATTCATTAGAAGAGATTTTTCAACGAATGAAAGCGTTTTTCACATTATTTTTGGTCTAATTATTATTCAATACAATGAATACATTGAAGAGGGGTTTCCAGAGACAGACATAAGGGTTGAGAATTACTTTCGAAGTATTGAATGTCGAAGTAAACAATCGGTGTTTTAATTCGAGGCCGAACTGTGGGCTCAGAACTCCCAGAGGGTCGCCATATGTGGCAAACAATTGGAGACAACTATCGAACCGTTTTTCGTTAGGTTTATGTAATTAGCGGTCGATTCAAACGTCTTGATTGCGATCTGTGTTCCGCTCCTTAACTCGATTTGGAACTGTTGAGCACAGGCTGGAGAGGAGGCGTCCGCTGCCAGACAGTTGTTCTCAATCAGACTCAAGTATTTGTTGTTTGCCATCAGTTTTAGATAACAGCAGTTGAATGTGGAGTCGATCTCAGAGAAGTCGAGTCCATTGTTCTCAGAGTTGGCGTATTCTATGCGTATTGAGTCCGGAGTTGTCTTATTTGACTCCAATTTTCCCGAACCTTAAGATAGAGAAGAAATTATTGATTAATTTGTCTGAAATTAGATTTTGATGAAATACCTGGTAGTTTGAGTCCCACAAAACCGGAGGCATTACTGGCCCTCAAATTGATTGACGTTCTGTTGAGAAACTTGACGAAGAACTTTACGGCCGCGTCCGCCGAACCGGTATACAGTTGACCAGATTTTCGGGCACAGATCCACTTCATAAGTGTCTCGTCTTCGACTTTGGGATCACTGACAGCCAGAGAACAGGAGCCGTCCCCGTCCTGGTGTCCGACATTCCACTTGAGTTTGAAACTGGCCCTGGCGCTCTTGTCTTTGTTGGTCTGAATGGTTGAGGCGCCGCCCAATGCCCAGTAGTGGCCCTCATTAGTGGTGATATACCAGCTCTGGTCGTTTGGGTTATACTCGAACTGAAAGGCCTCCTGTTTGTTGAGTTCGTTCTGATTGGCCGCCAAATCGACTCCTGTGTCAACAAAAAAAGGAGATGGTTAGTTTTGTTTTTGCTGGATTCTGGTCAATAAAAACCTTGTTTAGTGGAAACCCATTTGCTGTTGAAAGTGGCTCTGAGTGCCAATTGTATGGGCGCCACATCGAACTCGAACTGTTCGTCTTTGGTTACGTGTGTCGACCGGGACCTCAATAGGGAGGCTCTGCCGGCAGCCGCCAAATATCGCCCGGAATGGTCTCTGAAGGCAATATTGCCGCAGTGGTACTCAATGGTGAAAAGACACTCTGCAGGCGGTTCCGAAACAATGGCTCCGCTTTCCTTTTTGCTCAGATCAACACAAATGCCTTCATTTGTCAAGTATTTGGAACTGGATGTCAGTAAAGCGTATTTTCCGCCATCGAAGTACTTGAATTGGAAGAGTGTTTCAGAGCCCCAGGCGTTGGTTGCGTCCACTTGAATCTGTTCAGCGGGTTCGGCTCCATTTGCCGCTCCATTGGTCTGGCCTTAAGAGTCGGTGAAAAGGATTAATGGATTTAATTTGACTTAAGAATAGTTAAGTACACAATAAAAGAGTTAAAAAGTAATTAAATTTCTTTTCAATAATAAAAACTAATTTATTAACGAAATGTCAAAACCTATGAGTGATTCTCGAAAGCACTTACTCTTCAGAACTCACACAGAGTTGGAATCAAATGAGTTATAAATTATAGTATAAAAGTAATTAAAGAATATTTCGGATCTCTCTCTCTCTCTCTCGCACTCGCCTTAAGTGAAAACTGAATTACAAGAAAGGAATTCAATGAAAAAAAAGTTTGAAAACTCGTTTCATTTGTCTCTAACTAAGAACTGGAATATAATGAATGGTCTGCGAAGTGATTGACTGATAGGTCTGAAGAAGAAGAAAAAGAGATGATTACCATTAATGGAGGGCATAGTTCGCGCGTATCTTTTCCTGCCGATCGACTTCAGTGCGAACATTGTGGCGCCCCGGGCGGGTATCAGGTGCACGTGCCAGAGTTCGGCCCTCGACTGTGGCATCTTTGCGTTACACTGGATCATGCCATCGGTGGTGGTGCCCAAGAAGTAGCCACGGCTTACATTACGGAAAGCCCACGAAATTTGCTCTGAAATTGTTTTGAAAAATTTGGTAAACTTTTTGTTCTTTCATTTTAATGGAAATTTCAAATAAGGAGTGAAAATGAATTTTCAATCAATTTATGATTAGATTCTTAATTAAATTTCTAAATATTTTCATTCTGTGCTTCGGTTAAACCCTCCGATCGATTTTATGACTAATGCTTTCATTGTTTACAGTGAATAATGTGCTCCGAATAAGTTTATTTGATTAGATATTTCCTTATATTCTTGGAAAATCCAATAAACAAAATAGGTTTTGGGAGAGGACTGGGTCGATAATCAAAGCTCGAGGACATTTTTAGGACAGAGTATCGCCCAGTCATTCGATGACTAAATATAGGGAACATTAAAATAATAAGTTTTTATAATAGTTGGAAGGATTTGTTCCAAGAATTTCTATTTCGACACTAATTGTGACAAAAAAGGAGATTGAAATCAAACAAAATTTTATGTCTTTTGTAATAAAATATTTCAATAATTGGAAAATCGATTTTCTCTTTCAATTTTAGTTAAGATTTCAGATTAAATAACATTTTTCTTGAAAAAAATCTTTTTGTTAATTAAAAATGGCTTTAAATCTGTAATCGCATTAAAATCGCTTAAAATATAAATAAAAATAAACAATAATTTTGTGGAAATTTATTTGATTTCGACACAAATCATGTTATTTCTGATTAAATAAATCAATAATTAAAGAAACGAAATGAAATGCTTTTCATGAAATCAATAGAAGACAAACAGCGATTGAGTAAATGCTCTTGCAATCTGCGAATTCCGTGTCAAACAAAAACTATTCGGATTAATTGATAATTAACCATAAGATCAGAATAAATAATATTTTTTTTTGTGTTTCACTATTTGAGTACTAAATCTGTTTAAACCCAAAATTGATTTAAAAATAATAATTATTATAATAAGAATCCAAATAAAAGTTCAGATAAAAAGTCAATTAATTATTTCCTAAGAAACTGTCAGTTAATTAGTGTTTTCGCTCAAATAATTTGTTTAAATATTTGGATATTCGGTTTAATGAATTTTAAGAATTTTCATTATAAACCTGCAAAGTCTCGTCTGAATTGAATTACTCATCAGATGTTAGACAAAGAGTTAAACGAAAGGCTTTTTTTCTTAACTATTATTTCCTGTAATTCAGTGTAAACTAAATTATTGTTTGTTTCAAATGAATTACACAATAAGTCAGAGGTTTTCTCGAAAAACATTTATTCCTTCAAATAGAGGGTTAAAAATATATTTTGATTTCATGAATAAACATCTTTTGCTTTATTCTGAGGGCAAAGGCGTTAACCAAATGTCTGAATAGTTTTTCGTGAATTAATGAATGCAAACAAAAGTTAACACGAAATTTGAAAAATTGTATTCAATTCGGTCCTTAGTTTTAAACTTTTAGATAAAAGCTTTTCCTTAATGTTTAGCTCTGAATAAAAAAAAGTCATGTTTTGTAAGGGAGAAAAATGAGCTTGTTAACTTCCATGTTTTTGAACTTTGAGTTAAAAATCTCCTACAATTTGAGCATGATCAAGTCTGATTTGAAATGAATTGATTACCCTGTGGTCCAGCTGTGGATATGGAGCAGATTGTAATTGTGAATCGGGCGCCTTCCGTCCTTTCCTCTGACTCACAGGTGACGTTACCGAAGGTGTCGACCGCCAGATAACAATTGAGATGGGATTTGATGGCCACGTTTTCCAATTCATCAAGATCATCTAAACGACATCCATTGCCATTTCCATTTCCATTGGAGAGGTCTCCGTTTCCGTTGGCACTCAATGGGAACGGCTCTATAGTCCACTGCTGTTTCTTCTTCAGACCGACTCCATTGGCGTTGATTTTATGTCCAAATGTCTCCGCTGTTAAGTATTTGTGCTGATTGTTGACCAAACCTACTGTTCCCGTCCACATATCCGACAGATATTCGGGTCAGTTATCTATTGAATGGAGAGAAAAATAATTTGAAATTTCGATTAATTGTTTGATAAGAGTTTGAAATACTTTTAAAAATGATAAAAAACAAAAACTAATTTCCATTTATATGTCATTCAGTGGATTCAATTCATTGGAATTGAATTCTTAATCATTTGTTAAAACGATTTAACTTAAAGTTAAACCATTTAAGTGACGAAACGACAACCAAATGAGAGGTAGTTTTGAATCAAAGTTTAGGAAAAATTTATTGATTTGAATATCAGTTCAATAAACTCATGAATTTTTGTGTGAAATTGAAGCCTAAATATATGTATTTGGAATAATTATCTTTGATATCGAGGTAAAGACAACTCAAAGTCAGTTCCAATGATTAAAATATCATAAAACAAGAGTTGAATAGAAAAATATTTTAATCATACTTTTGGATCGAAATATCAATCGAGAAGTCAATCAATAGTTGAGTCAAATCAATCAGTTGTGGTGTTATTGAGAGGAAAACCTGTTCACCGACACCACAGCACAGGTAGAAAATAGATTTTTTTTCAAGCGAGGAGAATAACAAAACTATTCAAACAATTTTCCGTTTTTTATCCAATTTTTGTTTGACTGACAATCAGTTTGAATGAAAATGTATTATAGAAAACATTTGAATAAATTTGCTGAACACCGGTTGCGATGACTCCCCTCTCCTAATGGGGGAAATGTATTCGATCTGTATTTGTGAGCACGAACTCCGAGGGAAGGTTAGGAAGAATTCCTAATTCCGAGTTATCTCAGGAATTAAATATAAAACTCCTGAGAATTTCTTTTTTGAAAAATCGTTTTTAAAAGAGTATTTAAAAGTAGTAAAGATTTTTATGGAATTTATTTTTTGAAAAAATTCTAGAAAAATGATTACTTTTTTCTGCTGGTTATCTAATCGATTGTTTAATCAATAAATTGCAGCTAAAATACAATTTTGATTCACCTATTTTAGGATTTTTCAATTCTGGGCAACAAATTCGTGAAGAAATTCATGTTTTTCTAGTAAACCCATTATTATTATTATTATTGAGCTTTAATTAAAGTTTTTCTGAGCATTTGTTGAGGTCAGAGGAGAGGAGTCCTCCCCATTGTGGTCTTCCTCTCTCTAGAGAGGTCTTACTGGTGAAGGAATTTAAGAGGTATTGAAAAATAGGTCTCAAAATGTGTGTTAGAAATACATTGGATTTTATGGCAATTAATTAAACCCTTTCGAGAGGTTCAGCACATTCTTAGGGCTGAGTCGCTAATCATAAACTCATTTTACCGGAAATATTGAAATATTCTGATTAAACACAGAATTCAATTAAAAGTTGAAATGAAAATAGATTTTCTTATTTTTCATTCTGTGCTTTACTTTTGTTTTATTAAACTTCTTATGCAAATAATAACTGAATCAATAATAACCAGGAATATAATGAATGGCATTAATTATGGGATGTATTCCTGGTTTAGGTTTACACTAAACTTAAGCGAAAATTATAATAATTTCCATTAATTGTGATCTTATTATAAAAGCAATTATTAAATGTATTAAACGACTGAATAAATGACTTATAAATAGTTTTTAAAAACAAATAAATAAATAACTTTTGGCGGAAATTCGTGAACAGAATCTTCAATAATATAGTCTTTGTTTACATTAATTATATTTGGATTTAATTATATATATTTTTGTATATAATTGTAATCCAGGAATAAATAGTAAGCAAAACGATTTTGTGATGAAAACTAAACATCAAATTGTATTCAATTGTAATCAACGGAAAATTGTTGTCAAATATAAACCATTAATCAAAATATTAATTCAATTGTTGTCTGAAATAAGAATTGAAAATATTGTTTATTTTTATATGACTTTAATTCCCAAGAGTTTTAATATTCAGTTAAGGTTTTCCTCTTTATCTCCAGAAGAATAACAATTACTTAATGTCTGTCTTCAGGTATGAAAGACTAGTTATTAGTATTTATTTGAATCGAATATTATTTTTATTTGCGATTCAATACAATTATGTCTTATCTTTAATTCAATATAAGTCTTGACTTCTATTTAAAGTCTTTTATTTTTGTATTTCTGTTCAGAATTATTGACTAATTATATGAATAATGCATTAATTCATTTGAAAAAACTTAAGGAAATTATTAATGAAAATCTGATCGCAATGTCTCTTAAACTGAATAAAGAAAATTAGGGAAAATTTCACGAGTTTTTCATATAAGATGAGAAAAAATATCTAATATTAGTCAGACTTAAGGGAAAAATAAGTTTTAATTTTTCAGGAATTATATCAATAAATCAAAAGAGATTTAATTGATTAGAGTTTTGGAGACGATTAAGGATGGCTTTAAAAATAGTAAACAAGAATATATTTCTCCAGAAAAATGTGAGTTAAATGACTTACTTGAATGTCAAGTATTGAAAGTCACTTAAGAATCAGTTGAATCAATGATATCTTTGTAGCGATGAATGAATTATTGTCTCAATAATAATAAACAAATTAATAAATTGAATGACAAAACAAATATACAAATCGATGGATGGCTTTATTTATTATGATATGTGTGTGTTGTTAGCCGGGGAGTAGAGGACAGAATGAGTATTTCCTTTGAACAGAGAGCTCAGACTCAGTGGCTGTCAGACTCGGCAAAACAGTGGACACACATTTGAGAAGAGCCAACGCCTTAAAAGTCTATCTGAACGGCAAAAATCTCTGTAGACTTGAGAGGCATAGACTCGAGACTCGACTCTAACCTATTCTGCAATTATTCTGAACACAACTATCGAAGCGAACGCCACTCAAACACTGAATTGTGAGAAACTCACTCACTGTCTGTGTTTACGTTGTGCTCTGTACGGCTTGTGGTGCGCTCCCTCTCCCTCTCCCTACCTATCCCTGTGTGACTCTCCCGGTCTCTCCTTCGCAACATTTCTATTGGTCTCTGCGCCTGAGATCTGAGACCGACTGAAGAAAACGAGTGAAACACACGATTCAGTTCTGATTATTATTATTATTTGATGAGAAAAATAAGGGAAAATCAGACAACAAATCAATAAAAACTGTTGTGTGGCTCCACTCAGACCTAAACTAACTTTTTTTTTAAAACCGACACAACTTTCCTGATATAAAATACTGATTAGATTTAGTTTGAATATCATTTTGTTTATAATATGAGAGGAAATAAAACTTAAAATTCAATGAAAATTATATTAAAAATTAATTTTTACTTTTGATCCGTTGAGTCAATGGTTTTGTTTTTCAGAAAAATTTGCGGAAATCTGTCGTTAGTTCCAAAAGTTTTGTTTAATTATTGAGTTCCCAATGATTTTTGATAATAATTTGTAACACTTATAGAAAAATCTATTGAAAAAAGGGTTGAAGTCTTCTGGAATTCCCAACAAAAGCACGGAATATAAAAATTAATGTTTATTTCAATTGAAACGAAAATTTATTAACGAAAACAATTTGAAACAAAAGACTTATTATTAAAACAACTTTTTATTTGAGGACGACTTTAGGTTAGAAAAGTGTTTGACGTCTGAAAAGTATTTGACTCGAGTTTTAAGAAAAGATATTTTTTCTCTTCTTTTTGATTGCAATGAAAATAATTACTAAACTTTTTGTTCATCGACTCTATTGTAGAGAAAAACACGAATTTTCTCCTCTATTATCAAAAAAAAAGTTTCGACAGAAAAAGATTCAAATCACAAGAATTTGAGCCCTTTTTCAAAGCATACAATGAATTCAAATCCAGTTTTTTCGACTCAACCTATCGTTTGTCTCAAATAATAGGCTAAACATAAGAAATAATTTCTAGACTTATGAAGACTATCGCAAAGAAATGACAGGAAATTCGAGACAACGAATCAGTGAATTGTTTTTTAGAACTTTCAGTCAATTACCAAAACACTTATCGAGGAATAAATATGAAGTTTTTTAGCTCAAAAACTGGCGAAAAATAGAACATTCGGTCAATTTTTCGGTAAAATTTCATATAAAACATGTTTTCTTAAGTTTTCTTAACAATGAATGAATAGCTTTGAGGCTAAAAATAATTTTCTTCGGCTATAAAAGTGCTTTAATGATATTTCTTTCGGTGAATTATGCTTTTCTATTGGAAAAGGAGTTTCACAAAAAAAATAAGAGTTTAATAGAGTTTAGGCATTAATTTAAATATTCATAGAATTGTATTCAAATTTAAATATAAATTAAACTCAATATTATTCTTCTGACCCAAAGGTTTGGCCGAAAATCTTATGGATTTATGATTTCAATTAAAGCGTTAGGTGTGAACAATCTGTTTATTTACCCCTTCCCTTAGGACTGTGCGGACAGGCCTTGAATTTTGGAATTTATTGCTTGAATTTAAATTAATGCCAGAAATCGGTCGCAGATCTAATCGGAGACAACACTATTCCAGATCATAATTGATAACATCTTGGAATAATTGAAATTCCTTTAAGCCTTTCTCCCATTCGACTGAAGGCAATATTTATTAATAATTATTATCATTTTAAACATTAATTGATTAAAAGGTTTGCAAATAATCAACAAAAATGTCAAAAGAATTCCTGAATATAAACTAATTTATCATTTTTTTGAAAAAATATCCAAAAATTGTATTTAAAAATTCAAAAATCTTTTATCATTGAAAATAATATTCGAAAAAATTAATTACTTTTTTTCTCGACTGAATTTAAACTTGCACAATTATCAATGGTTATCTTTACACCTGTTTACTGACAAAGATTGATATTTCGGTTTAATATTCTGTGAAATTGGATAATGAATTCAATCCTGGTTTTAATGATGATTGAAATGTTAGTTAAGAAGGACTTTAATTATAGGTAAGAGAATTGAATAAATGCGATAATTCCTGAGCACTGAATACTCCTTCCTTTATGTGAGAAATAGGGCTATAATTTGAATTTTGAATAATTAGTAAATTATTTATTCACAGTATTTGAGAGGTTTTCCTCATTTGAAGACTTATTGATTGCGATAATTATTCTTTGAATCCGTGAATAACTTTTTATTGAAGATATTTATTATCCAAACATTTGATAACTAATTAATATTCTTATAATAATAAACTCAATAATTAAGAAAAACATATTTTTATTGATGAAAAAGGGTTTTTGTCATTAATATAATGTATTTTTAGATGAGAAGCAGTTAATCACAATTCAGTGGTTTGTTGTTTAGTCTGAAGGGACGGGAAGTCTGATCCTTTTGTCGGATAATTCATATTTGATGTTATGATATATTTAGCGATAATTTTGAAACTTGATAGTTTACTGAACTAAACATTTACTAACTTTTTACGAATCAGAAAAATAGTTATTTTATCACAAATTAAAATCAAATTAATTCAAAGTGTATTCGAGTCAATAAATATCCTGTAATTCCGATCCGTTGGTCATAACTCCAAATACTTAACTAATTAATTACAACTGAGTTGAGACCAAAAATCAATTAAGTATTACATGAAATGATAAATTCAAATACGTTTTTCTTAATTAGTGGATAGCCAGGGGATAATTGCGATTGAAAAATGATCCTAGTGACAAAGGTAAACCACGAATACATGAATTGACACTTATTTTCTAGCCAGGTTAATTCTAATTTGATTAATGCCGGTAGAAATTTGGTAATAATTTGGTAATAATTTTGACATTTCCTTAATTATTATAACTTTTATTTTTTAGTCACTTATATTTTATTTAACACTATTTTAAGCCTTTTATAGTCAAAACATTTTTCTTCAACAAAACGATAATTTAATTAAAGAATAAGAGATTTGATTTATATTCCAATTAATGTGAAGTAATTTTTTGTTATGAGTAATAAAATAAATTCAATAATATTGTGAGAAATTTTGTAATAAATCCTTTTTATATTAATAATAATATTAATTTCAGTACAAAAATATTGTTTATATCATTTGATATCAGCTTTTTTTACGCTATTATTATCCGAAATAAATTGAAAATTCATATAATTATTATTATCGGAGAAAATATAAAAAATTGTATACATTTGTAAGACTATTATTCTATCAAATAATATAAATATTAAATAAGAGGATATTTATGGGAAAAATATATGAATAAAACGATTGAAAGCAAACTATAACTCAAATAAAACGATGAAAAACATAACAAAAAACTATTTTCTGGTTTGTATTCCGTTTGAAATTAGATTCAATGAATGGGAAGAGTAACTGAACTCTGGTATCCATTCTGTGCCCAACGTATCCATAATTACAATCAATTGTTGTATTTTTTGTGCCATTATTTCAAAGTCAATGTAATGTAAGACAAAAAATCAAACAACAAATTCAAGTCGTGTTTATGTTTTCACAAACGGCTCACAATTTAGTCGTTATTATTATAATAAACATAATTATCGTAATCTTTGAAAATATTTTTAATTTCACATAAGTTTTGTTTTATTTTTCAGAGACGTTGTGTTTTGCCGTATAATTAAGTGAACCGAAACATTTCAGTACTAACTTGTGTTGGATTGCTTGCGATAATCAAATAAAATCTAGCAAGCAAAAAAGCCGACCATAATAAGCAAGCATAATTCTTGACGAATAATTGTTGACACATCTTTTGATAATGACTGAACCTGCTCCTAAACTTGAGTTTCCATGATTATAACTCATTTGAAATAGCTTTGGTATCTTAATTTGTCCTTGATCAGTCGTTTCAAGTTTGGTCTAATGTGAAAGACCTTGCACATCAGCAAAAAATCGAATTCTTCGAACACATTGTAATTCTCATTATTCACTAAAAGTCAGCCAAAAATTGATTTGTTTTTGGTTTTCATTTGACTTTCAATTCTTGTCTACCAAACCATTGTTTCAAATGAATGTCTTAAACAGTTTTTTCCTCTTTTTATATGTTTTGTCTTTTTGTCTGTCTTTACGTCTAATTTCTCGACACAATTGGTTTTCGCAGTTTTTCATTGACTAATACGAAAACTATTGTCTAATAATTCAATTTATGTGAAAGAATTCAATTCAATAGACAATTGGCAGAGAATTAGTGGAAAATTTTGTTTTTTGTATTGAATGCAATGAAAAGTAAACGAAATAAACACTTCTTAGACAACCAGTGATACTATAGATAATTGATTTCGACACAAAAACTTAATCATTTGCTGTCTTCGGTTGTTTAGGTATTTTTGTTCTTGGATTACAAGTTTGTTCGTGTAATCCAAGAACTGTTTTCTGACCCCTTTTTTGTTATTTCACTGGAATTTCACACAATTTACTAATTAAAGGCTTTTTTGATAAGTTTATCAAAATGTAAAACAAATGTTAATTTAATTGCATTTTAATTAACGAAAATAATTTCTGTGAAATGAATTTCAAAATATAATGGAATTTCTTATCGTTTTTTGCCTCATATTTTAGACTCAATTCAGTGATAATTAATGAAAAACGAGTAATAAATTCATTTGCTTTTTATGACATCCTTTGAAAAACTCATTCAACTCTTTTAGCGATTTGTTTGGGAAAAAAATAATGAAAAGCATTTCAATTGTGAAGAGTTTTATCAAATATTTTGGACTTTTTTGTGTTTCCGTTGAAAATAAAATTTTTGTTTTGTTTTAATTATTATTGAGTTTCAGCGGAAAGAAAAAACTTTTGACATCTCTTCAGGAATGGCCTCTGACTGAGTAATCCTGGAAATAATCGGTGAGAAGCGTTATATCTCGCTTTGAATTTATGTAAATTGAATTTGAGTTTTGATTTGTTTCAAAACTAATGGATTTTAAATGAACTTAAAAAAAGTGTTTTGATTTTGACTTATGTTTCTTCAAATCTGATTAATTGTCTCTTGTATTGAAAGAAAGGCAGAGATTCTGTGCCACAAAACATGTGCTAAACAGAGGGACAGAGGAAGAGCACAAACAGATTTCACCCATCAATTCATTTGAAATAGCATTTTATTATTTGAATCAAAACTCATCAATCATTTGGTATATAATTTGTTTTGATTGCTTAAAAACCGCTTATTTGGCGTATATTCTGATTATTCCTATAATTAATCCATTGATAGACAATAAATGTCTTGAATTTTATGCTTGACTTGAGTTTATTGCCGAAAAATTATTCAATTGTTATTACAAGCAATTGAGGAACAGGTAAAATGATTGCAAACGGAATAATAACCTCGCACATTTCGACATTTCAATGGATGTGTCGATGAATTTTTAGTACCATTTGTACGAAAATCCAATTTCAATAAAATATCGATAAATCAAATGAATTGAATGGAGAACACAATCAAAGACTTTTCAGACCAAAGCCGTCGGTATAGGAATTCATAACGAGTTTAATATACTCTTTGAATATTTGAATCAATGAAATGATTGTTATATTTCTGAAATTAAATTTCAATATAATCTACAAAATAGTGTTTCACTCAATTTCTTCAGAAGAAAAGTTTGGCTAAAAAAGGAAATTATAGACAAAAAAGTAATCAAAGCGTAACCGAAAAGTACTCCAAAAATTAAAAACACTTAAACCGTACGACGAATGAGAAAAAAGCAGTTAATTGTCGTCGAGATGTCTATTCAATGACCTGATTCAAGGTTGGGAAGGTTGAGGCCGTTCCCTATTCTTCGGATTGTCTGCCATTACTGTCAGCAACTCTTCTGTTGTTATCGCAATCGTTGAGCAATAATTTTATGCAAATTTTGTGAACTATTTATTTCTACATTACTTAAACATTAACGGAGAGGTTTCAACTGAAAAATATCACAGTTCTTGGTTTCATTTTGTTGTGGATGAGGTGTTCAAGATGCATGCAACCAGGTACTATTTAGAATTGCTAGAATATGGGAATCACCAGTGAGATTTTTTGAATTATTCAATATTCCAACTCATGAAGAGTTTTATTAAAGATTTAACCACGGTACATGGCTGGAGGCTTTTCACCTTGATCATCACTCAATTTTTGTTTTGTTTCTAAAAATATAGTAAAAGAGAAAAAAAGTTTTGTTGAAAACTCTCATCATTTGGTTGACTATAAAGAAAGTTAACTCTTTTGTAGGCATGAAATGTGACTGTTATCGGATTATTTGTCAGATTTGATTGAGTGAGCATGCTAGATTTAACTAATTACTCGTTGAGCCTGCTCTAGACACTCCTGTCATTGATTTCGATGAACTAAACTTGACAGATTTAGTTTTTCATCATTACTTCAATGAGATTTCAAGGTTTGACATTTCCTAGTTGAGTAATCAAGATAATTTCATTAAATTGATAAATTTTGAATTTAAACTCATGGAAATTTTCTCTTATTCAATAATGCTCTAAATGGGAAAATTATTACATGGTAAATGACTAATTTCTTACGCTTTGTTTAAAAGGTTTAAATTAAAACTTAAACCACGAATTTAAAACTCAAATTAGCATGTGTATTTAGAAGTGACCAGTGATAATTAATGAATATATTCCCAAACAAATTGTTATTTAATGAATTCAAGCCTTAAATCCGTGAATTTCAACTGAATTTCAAGAGTATTAACGAATAATTAGCGAAAAATTCCCTGAATTTGAAAACAGTTTGAAAACGATTTGGAGAGAAATCCCAGCAAAAGATCTCTTCCTTATGAATAACTGTCTCTTCTCTCCCTTGACTTTGAACTTATTTCTTGAAGATTAGCGTAAACTTTGAATAATTAGTTATTTATTTTCTTTATTTTGTAATAACCAAGGACAACCCAAATAGAAATGGATAGGCATTGATTTTTTGAAACGAATGATTGTCTCATTATTTAATAAATTGGAAAAATGTCCATGTTGATCTATTGCAAACGACTTCACCAAGTCTTATGAACTTGTCTCCTCTTTCAAGTTGGAGACAAAATTGACCTTGGCTATCCCAGTTGTCGAGAGAACAAAAGAAATATTGAGAGAAATCGAAGACAATTAAAAGTTATCGCAAGAGTTGATTCACTAATTTAACATTTGTTTCATTAGTTGTAATAATTTTTTCTCTGGTTTTGTCTTTAGATTTATTTCTTTACTGGATTTTTATGGCCTTCCCTTCCCTACCCTTCCCTTACGCGGCCGTCTCTCAGATTATTTACAGTTCTTTAAAATGAAGTAATTGTTTGATTTGTTGCTTCTCTCGACTTAACTCTAATTAAGAAAATGTATTTTTCTGAGCAATTCATTAGTCGTTTGATAATTGTTTTTATCCGTTGAAGCAAATAATTTGTCGGATTTTCCTATGAATTGATCGATCAGTTTATTAACTGAATTTTCAGTGCTTTTTGATGTTTAAGTTCTTGTTTTTTGGATCAGATTTTGGCAAACATTAGGAATAACTTTCAAACAATTATTAATAAGTCATTAGAATTGGAATCGTTTGGAGAACTGTTGACAGAAACCCCTAATTATTGATGTATTCAATCATTGGATAGAAGTTTATTGACTTAACTCTTATCTAATAAACATATGAAACAAAACTATTTCTTTTCACAGACTTTCGACAGCAAAGAAACCTTAGATAAGAGTTGAGAAAAACGATACCAAATACCGAGAAAAGGAGAGGAAAGGCGAGAGAACTCAGGATTGAAATGTTTCAATGAGTGGAGTCAGTCCTCCCAAAGGAAGTTCCCATTGAATGTCATATTTGTTTGGAACAAATCTTTGCATTCAAAAGGGGCTGACTGCTAGGGATCGGGTTTAGAATAAATGAGTTCTGGAGTATGTTTTTCTTATTCTGTGCTCAGAATAACACTTTGTACGGCACTCGCGATCTCTGACAACAAATGATTGATTGATTTGTTTACCTCTATATCAGTCTATTGCTTATCAAACGGCTCTTTCAATATTTTCGTATCAAATATTCAAAGCAAATGATTATTCAGAATATATGAGGAATTTTCCCGAAATATGTACCGAAGTATTGATAAAATGGAAGATAAGTTATCTTTGATGTACAGTTCAATAGGTTTTATGAGATTCCCAAATGTCTTTCTTTACAATAGGTTTTCCCTGAAAACAGATTTTAACGATAAAACAATTGAATTGATTTCTCGGACCAATACTTTTGAAATATTAGACATAAAAATGTTTTCAAGGCTTTACAAAAAAATGACATTCGTTTGAATAAACTTCAAGTAAATCATTGATTAGATTCCGAATAAATTAAAACTCGATTTCGTAATCAAACGGCTCTTAATAAGCCTTAGAAAAGGCTATCAATAAGTCAATGACTTTTAATTTGCTCACAACTCATAAAAAACATAATTATTATTAGAAATCTATAATAACTTTTGTTTTTAAAAGTTTGAGTAATTAAAAAGTGGCTTAAATTGAAATAAATTGTTTCCGTTATTATAATTCTGTGGGAATAAAGTGGACTCAAATTCATTACTTAATTCAAAAGCGTTTATCTCAGAGATCATCGTTTGATAGGAATCTTGTTTTGGAAAAAAATATTTAAATGTTTTTATCGTTTGAATCGCTTTTGTCTTAAAGACTAAAACGATATAAAACTCTGTATTTATAGACTATTTTCTTATCCGAATTGAATTTCTTTTGGTTTTAATTCAAACCTTAGTTTTTGGTGTAATTTATTAATAAATTAGGAATAGATTTCTCGACTGATCCGATGTTTTGCTCGATAACTATAGCTAAGCTCAGTTTCCAATGGTTTTCATTGATCCCAGCAATTGATACACAAATTGTTTTGTTTAAATGTAATCACGTTTTCTGTTGAGATAATAATATCCAAAATTATGGGAATTTTTTCTCTCTTTTATTATTCGGTTTCAAATCTTTTTCATATCAGAGAACTTTGTTTTGAAAATTAGTTAAAACAACACTTTTTGGTGATTCAAAAGATAGGAAATTATTTTTGAGTTAAAAGAACTGAAGCTTAGGTCAGAAAAGGGTTTGGGTTTAGATTTGGATTTCAATGAGAGGATGGGTTTTGAAAATTCATTAAATTATATGAAAACGACATATATTTAAAGAATTTTCAAATGGTTTGTGCGAAGAAAGAGGCGAAGGAGAGGCGTGATTGGGAACGGGTAGGGAATGTAGTAATGAAGTGATGAGACACCAGTTCTCAAGACATTACAATCAATGA
The DNA here is from genome assembly GCA_034698165.1 of Punctoribates punctum. Classification (NCBI taxonomy): domain Eukaryota; kingdom Metazoa; phylum Arthropoda; class Arachnida; order Sarcoptiformes; family Punctoribatidae; genus Punctoribates; species Punctoribates punctum. Next base: position 15,041 of record JAQGBD010000176.1, on the reverse strand, counting down.
GTTATATGAATAAAACACATTAATCAACAATAAGTTAATCACAAAAAACAATACAACAAAACAAATGATGACAACAATTATGAAGACTTTGCCTTCTCTTCGGACATCTGGTGAGGACCGAAAATGGAGGCCAGAGTCATGCCGTTGTTTAAGGTGCCGCCGTTGGCCAGAGTGGAAAACTGACTGTTGGCCGACTCCATGTTGGCAGTCAATGTGGACAGCATTTTGCTGGTACTGCTACTTTCACCCATACGGCTGCCATACTTCTTGTATTTATCGTCGTCGTCATCATCTTTGGACTTCGTGTACTTCATGTACTTCTTGTATTCATCGTCATCCTTGTCGTCTTTCTTCGACGAATATCTCTTATAGTCGTCTTCGTCGTCGTCTTCCTTCTTATAACTTCTGTATTTTTTGTCTTCATCGTCATCGTCGTCATCCTTCTTGTATTTCTTGTACTTCTTGTCGTCGTCGTCATCGTCTCCTTTTTCGCCGTCCTTTTTATGGACGATTGTCTTCCTCTCCTCCTTCACCGGTTCGATCTTCTGAATGACTTTTCTGAAGGGAACAATTATTTCTCTGATCTCTTGGATCACAGGTTTGATCACTTCGTGGACGACAACGTGTGGCTCCTCATGAGTGGTGGCCTTTCTATACTCGGGTTGTCCTGCATTTCAAGTTAAAGTTAGTAAGGTAAAAATAATTTCAATGATTTTGATCTAACCTTTCTTATGTTTCTGTTGAATATGGACGGGTGTGTGTTGGGTGAGGAACATTACTTTGACAGGGGAGTCGTCGTACGGCACTTTCACATTATATTGCTTTCCGCCTCCCTTTCCATACATCCCTTTCATTTCATATGACTTTTTGTGTATGATTTTCGGCATATAATCTTTGCCATAGTCTGAGTACTTGGGAGTCGGCATATAAGCCATTTTACCCCCTCCATAGCCTCCGCCTCCGTATTTTGGGGCTGAATACGACTTTCCGCCTCCATATCCTTTGCTCATTCCGCCACTATAGCCCCCACGATGGGAACCATATCCGCCGCCATAGCCTCCCATATCAAAGGAGTCTAATCCGTAGTCAGAGGTATACTCTGAGAGTAGATCCCCTCCATAGGAATCATGAGCGCCACCATAGCCACCGTAGCCATAGTCATCACCGTAGCCACCGCTATATCCGGATTCGTAAGCACTCATGGGCTCATATCCATAGCCCATTCGGTCTCTCTTTTTGGGACGAAATCCATTACCAAGGGATTCACAAATTGTCAGAATTGCTATAAAAGCAATCGATAACTGAAATAAACAAAATATTTTTGTCAATCAGTTTGTTATCCAATTGATTAGATTTAAGAGAATTGATCCATACTTTGAACATTTCCAACGCACAGAATAAGGAATGAATGGGTGATAAATAGAAAGTGAAGGAAACAACACTTATTACGAACGAACACTCAGAATGAAAATGATTTCTTATGAAAGGGAACGACAAGTAAACAGATTGAGAGTCGATGAGTGAGTGAAATGAAAGGCCAGACTTTAATCATATTTATACGAGAATTAGAGTCCAATTTTGATGAATAAATAACAAGAATAAAAATGCGAACCATTTTTTTCTCGAACCACTTAATTGATTTGTAGCTAAAAGTAAATTGAGTTTATCTGTCGCTAGAAATACGAGCGATCAGTTTGATTGGCCCTCCCCTGCAGAGACCAGACCAGAATTTTTACATCAGAGGTGTTTCATTAGCTATGTTTTTTTCGAGTGAGCTTGATTATTATCTCTAAGTCCTTTTTTCTCGTTTCTATTATACAAACAACAAATTTATTAAATAACTCCAGAAATATAGGAAATGAAATCAATTGGACTATCGATCGAAAGGCATAACAAAAATTGCGGATAAATTTTAGTCTAAATTTAGTGCCTGAGCCGGTCATTAAGGCGCACAGAATATCAGCTGGAGGGCACCTGGATCACTTTTAGGACAACATTAAGAAAAAGGGCACTCAAACTCTCTTTAGGTTTTAATTAGATTTTGATTTCGAGAAAAAATTCATTCGTTTTCTAAACCAAAAAAATAAATAAAAATTGAATATTAGATGAAATTCATTGATAAACAAAAGCCGTTTAGTTCTTATGATATTAATTAATGACTAAATTTATAGTCATTTATAGCATTTATAGTCTTTTTAAGCATTTATTTATCTTCTCATTTGATAACGTATTTGAAATGCAAAGTATTTTCGGATTTATTGAATAAAATGAATAAAAATTTGTTTAAATCCGATACAATCGAAACGGTTTACTGTATTTAGAAACCTGTCTTCTATTCTGACCCTCTGAGGGCCGGGCGTTGGCTTTAATCACTCGTATTATCCTTTAATTAATTAGCGATTATGTCTCGTCTGACCTGTTTGGCCATTGGAACGGGGGGTTTGACTGTAGTCTGGTTACCAATCCTTTAATCGCTATTAATATATTTGAATCGGAAGTCATTGGATTTTGAATTTAGTTTTTATCTCTGAAACAACTCTCGGTTTCGTCTGAAAATAATCCCAAATGTTTTTATTCATTTTATTCATGTTTTACTAATTTTGGGCTAAATATGGATCAGATATTAAGTAATGGGTTTCCAGTGAAAGAGAGAAATCGATTTCAGAAGCGATGAAATGGTATTTTCGCAAAAGTTGATAATTTATTTATTTTTCAATTATTAATAAGCCTTTAAATGATTAATTAATGGGACAGATATAAAGTGGCGATCGTTGGTCCCGGAGTCGGAGAACTCCATAATACAAGTAATTAATGTAATTATAGAAGTAATTAATATATAGTATTAATTACTCTTTTTGTCTCAAATTTAAACAAGGGCATAAAACCTCAGCAGTAGTCATATTTAGGTCTGTCTGTCTGTAAATTGTCTATCGAAGCCTTTGGCCAAAAATTGATGTATTTTTCAACGTTTTTACTCAAATTAGTGAAAAATTTGTTGAAAATTTTATCTAAAAAATCTTGTTTATTCAAATAATGATTGGAAATAATTTTTAACAAGTTTATTTTATTTCAATCAAAATAATTATTTCACCGAATAATGAGCGGACAGACATAAAAGAGAATATCTGTCAAAATATTTCCGATAATTTGTTGCAAGATTTGTTCAATTTTTAGTTTTGTTTTGTTAGCATCCGATCAATCAGTTTCTCAATTGATTAACAATTTATCTGATTTTCGTTACTTTTGAACAAAATTTTTTTATTTATTTGAAACTAATTTATATTCAATTTATACGATTCTTATGAAGAGAATGACATGAATTGAGCAAAAACTTAATGGATAACTATTTCCGAATAAATCAGTTCGACTGATAATTCGTTTTTAATCATGAATTTCATTATAAATGTTTTATATAATACGAAAATGACTTCACTTAGAGTTTAATACCCTCTCAGAAAGCGTTGTAAACGAATTGTATGAATTCATGTCATAATTATTTGCTTTTAATCTAGTTTTGAATCTTAACTAAAGAAATGGTTTATATTAAAAAAATCTGACGAAAAAAACAATATAAACAAATTCACAATTATTCTTATCTATCGATGAAATGGAGGAATAATTAACTGCCGGCAGCTCTGGGATAAGGAATGGCTGATCTTGTTTTGCCTTTTTCCACAACAAACGATATAATCAATTACCTATCGATCAGATATTTTCGGAATATTTATGGATTTTTTGTGAAAAACAATGAAAACATTATTCAAATTAAGTGTTTTTTGAAAATAATTTAATATTTTTTTCATTCATTTAATAAAATTATTTTTCGATAATATATACAAATTTCTTGAATTTATTATCAAAATGTTTAGGAAGAGGAGGCTTTGCTTCTGGCCTGGGCTTTGGCGTCGGACCAAGACGGTGATCGAGATGCTTGCAGGATGAGAGAGGCCAATTTGCTCAGATCAGATGTATTTAAATCGCGGCTTCCGAGATCCTGGTTATATTGCTGGGTATATTGCTGGGTGTACTGTGGTTGCTGGTATTCCTGTCTGTATTCTTGTTGGAGTGGTTGTGAAAGAAGTAATCCCCCTTGACCTCCCTGTTCGCCTCCTTGACCGTTGTTGCCTCTACCGTCTCCTCTGGCGACAATAGTTTGTACTTGCTCAATGACGGGCTGAATTTCTTGGACTACTCGTCGATAGGGTTGAATTACTTCTCGGATCTCTTGGATCACTGGTCTGTGCACTTCATGTAAGAGACGGTGGGGCTCCTCATCAGTTCTGGTCTTTTGAATGCTTCCTCTTTCACCTAGATACAAAATATAATAAATTTTAGCACAATTTTTTCTTTTCTGACAAATAATCTAAACTTTTGACTAAATTAAGCATGGTATATTATGCTATAAATGCTATCAACATTTTTATGACAACTTTTAACTAACTATTTATGGCTTTTGATTCCGACTTTAAATAAAACAGATTTCACTCGAATTTGTTGTTTTTTAAGCTCCGGGTATTAATTAAATTATTAGTGAAATTTTATTGCCCTGAGTAAAAACAAATCAAGGAATTAATTTACTTGGTATGTTAACTTGTTCAACTTGAATCTTGGGCGATCTGGCTCTGAAAATCACTTTGACTGGAACGTCCACATTTTGTACTTCCACAATTTGAGGCTGACTGTGTTGCTGATAAAGTTGGGGCTGTTGCTGGTACAGTTGCTGGATGGGAAGGGAGCTCTCGTAGCCACTGGAGCTGCCGTACCCACTGGAGCCCCCGTAGCCACCGGTGCTGCCGAGTGTAGCCTGTCTTAGACCATTGCACTGGACATACACCACAACTGATAGGAAAACTATAAACTAAAACAAAACATCAGTTAAATGAAAGTTTGATTTTAAAAATTGGCGACAGAATTACTTTATTCATATTTGCAAGATTGAAAACTCACGGCAAACACTTGGAACAAATAACTGGATCATTGCTTTTGTGACCACTTTATATAATATCGGACACAAAAAATATAAATTTCTACTCAATTTCTGACCGAAAAATAAAAGCTTTTAATTATTTATTATTCAAAACGTATTGCAATTAATTTTGTAATACATTATCGAAAGTAATGCTGGGGTTTACGCAATCACTGGGAGTGAGTGTTTGATTGTGTGAGTGTGTCCTGGGTCAATAGTGGTTTTCTTGCTCATTTTATTGACATTGACTCGAATTTGTTTGGTTTTGTTCAAATTTTTCCATTAATTGACTGAATATAAAATACAATTTTGAGGAAAATCCTTCGAAATTGAAACCGAATCACTTATTCTTTATGGAAATAAAGCCGATTATCTATATTGACCACCAAGGTGGTCTCTCTTGATCAAAAGGAGCTCACTTGTTTTGTTAGGTCAAGTATCTTTTTAATAAAACATTAGTCATATACGACGTTATTTCAAACTTGATGGGTTATTTTTAAATTCAATTGATAACTTATCTCTGAATATCTGATAGTTGGCTGTCACTTGAAAATCAGGGAGATATCCCTGATCACTTTAATCTCAGACTTGATCTAAGCCTTGATTTGATTGAAAGTTAAAAATCTTTGAAATTTACTGACAATTCACGAGAGATAAGCAATTAATTGGAATTTTTGTTTAATTAAAAGCGAAACAAATTGAAAACTTGAGGAAAGTTTTTTGCGATTATTTTCTAAACACTCCTAATCAGTCAGGTCTGGGAATAAACAAGATAACTTATTGACATAAACTTGATTATAACCATTATCATCATAACCTGGTTCTGAATAATTAATTCTTAATGAATAAATTGATAAATTGGATAATACCTGGTTCAATTTTTGAATTATCTCTAAAGAAAAAGAACGTATCCGTTACTAATCTAGATGAATTTGTTGACCCCTTGATTACCCCCCTCTCCAACGTATGGGCGTAAAAAATGAAGAAAATAAGTGAAAGTATTTTGAAATAATTTGTTTCCAAAATGAGATCAACTTTTTTGATAAATTCTGAGCACTTTTAGTAATTTAAATACATTGAACGCAATGAAAATTGAACAAGAACAAAATAAACTGAATTAATTATCGATAAAGTTGTAAGATATTTCAAATGGCGATATCCTTATATTTATTTTTATAAATTTAGAAAAACACGAAATAATAATTTGATATTTAATTTAAAATACTTTTTACTCTTTTCTTATGAAGTATTGAAATGAATTCAAAAATAATTTAAATTCGTTTCGTAAATGAAATCAGTTTTAATCGAGAAACTAATCAGACATTTATGAGTATTATTCGCCGTTTATATGGAATTCAATTTGAATTTTTCAATCATTAATCAAAAATTGAAAAACTGAGCCAAATTCAAATTAGAAACACGGGATGATCAAGGCCCTTTCCTATCAGATTAGTTGCGGTTATTCATTTGGAATTCATTCTTAATTAGGTTTGATTTTATCTTGGCCTAAAGCAAGTGTAGTATTTATCAATTAGTATCTTGTGGATTTCAATACATTGAGCAAGGTGTTTCAACACCCTGCGCCTCACTGGGAAGACCATTAAATCCAGCGAACAATCAAAGGCTTATATAATTGGTATTCGTTTTTTGGATTCAGCGATAATTTTCGGCACTTCTTAGTTATGAATTCATTGATGCGATGAATGCGTGAGTCTTACGAACCGACAGATAAGACATTAATTCAAAATCAAAGACAAAAATAAGTAATTTTTTCACAAAAAACTCTTTCTTTACTTTTGAACTCATTTTCGTTTCTAAGGAAAAGTTCTTCAACTCTTCTAATCGTTTTTGAAGACATTTTTATTTCATTGCTTCAAATAAAGATTAAATTTGCATAAGGAATGAGCAAGATTAATTTGAGACATTTATTATTCCATCACTTGATTGCGACCTAAAATAATATTAAATGAATAATAAAATATTATACATTTCATTTTTTGACACACCTTGCTCACTCCTTTGTTATAATTTGATGGGCATTCTATCAAATAAGTATAATCTTGTAAAATTACTAATTTTATTAGGTTTTGTAGTAATTGAAACGTATATTACAATTGAATGAAAAGAAAATTACAAATAATTACAATAAAAAAGATGAGAAACGAGGCTAAGCTCTGGCCCTCGAAGACATTCTTCTGATGGAATCGCTTCTCAGTGATGAATATATCCGAGAGCTTCCACTTCCGGTGTTGTCGATAGAGATTGTCTGACCTTTTGTGGCACTATTGGCAGGAAGTGACAGACCCTGTCGTGAGGAATAACTGGATGATCCGCTGCTACCGCCATATGAGGAAACACCACCACCAGAGGTGCCACTAATTCCACCACCGTTTCCATAGCCTCCACTGAGTCCCTGTCCTTGAGCCGCACCATTTCCGAACTGAGGTCTTGGCTCTCCTTTGGCGACAATGGTGTGCGTCTGTTCTATCACTGGTTGGATCTGTTGTACGAGTCGTCTGTACGGTTGGATAATTTCCCTGATTTCTTGAATGACTGGTTTAGTCACTTCGTGAACGACTCGGTGGGGTTCGTCTTCACTCGAGGTATGTTCCGTCTCTCCGGGAGTTCCTAACGATTGAAAATATTGAGTAATCTCTTGAAATAATTAAAACAAAGAGTGAGACGAACCGGGAATATGGGTTTGTTGGACAAACACTCGACTCGACTGAGACTTGAAGTGAACCGTCACCGGCAGGTCCTCTGATCCGACTTCAATAATTTGAGGTTGTGCTGGCTCATTGGGAATCTGGACGGGTCTGACTTCAACAGTTCGATGAGTTTCAATGGCTGCCTGATGGGGACCACCGTTTCCCATATTGGATGAACCCATATAACTAACACTACCACTACCGCCAAAACTGGAAGCACCGCCACTACCGAAGCTAGAGCTACCACCATATCCTCCACCAGTAGAACCCCCAAAGCCAGAGAAAGAGCTACCGCCTGAAGAACCGCCACTTCCATAGTTGGCAGCGCTCTCACAATAGGCGACAACAAGTGATAGGAATATGAAAAACTTGATTCACAAGACATTAATTGAGAGATAAAAATGAAAACAAAAATTAAGATCAAAATCAAAGCGAAAAAAACATTTTTTGTAACTAATTATGAAAATCAGAGCAAAAACTTAAGTAAATTATTAAAGAATTTTGTTTATATCAAAAGCTAATGAATTAGTTTCGCATACCTTTTGCATTGTGTTTGAGATGAATGAATGATAAGGAGAGACACCTGATAAGAGAGGAGCAACCGATCTGACGATTAGCACACACTTGGATGAGAATAAAGTCTTTTTTGTTGCTTAAAATTGTTTCCTCCTATTTATATACTCCTTATTATTGTTGGTCTTAATGAAGAAAAAGTGGATTTTTGTTATCAAAAAACAACTAAAAGTAGATTTTGTTTATAATCTCTTCTCCTGAATACAAATCACTTATCTTCTTGATTATTATTCTGTGCTATTTCTGGACAGTTGTGTGGATAATAAAAACGGGATTTCTGTTACTTATTTAAAACTCCGAAAACAATTAGATTTAGATTTTGTTTCTAATTATTGAATGGAAAGTAAGAGTAGAGTAGAGTTTGAAATCGATTTTATCGTTTGCTTTGAATTTTAATTTTCAATGAAATCGATATTTCATTACTCTTTGGCTGCAATTTATAGCACTTCCACTGTATTTGTCTTCGAGGCTCTTCCAGCTAAGTGCTGACCAAGGTGGAACACTTTTACATATTAAATATAATGTAATTTAGAACTACTTTTTTGGAGCAACTGTTCCCATGTTCATCAGTGGAAATTTAGCCTGTGCCTATTCTTGAAGAATTTTGTTCATTTTTGATATGAGGAAGGAATGAGTCAACCCTTCCCTTGCCTTCTGTGGCAACGGATTTATAATTAAATTATATGTTCAGTAATTTTGTCGATATTTTTGGAGTTATTTTTTGTGAATTTGCGAAAAGAGATCATCGAATGAATCAATTGATTAATTTTTTGAGAAATTTTCGTTTGAATGATAAGCAAGGTTATACAGGTTATACCAGGTCATTTAGTTTCATAACTTTAAATGTTAATTCAGATATTTTAGCCTTTTCTATTTTTACCAAGATATAAGTTATATTTAAGGCTGAGCTGTTATTCATTTTCAATTTCATAATAATTTGCCGAGGTTATTATTATTCTATAAATTCTATATCTATTGAACTTTATATCATATACTATACAATGGGTTTAATAAATGAATAATTCAGTTTTATTCTGTCCAAGATCAAAAACAATTAACTTATTAACGTAAACTTTTTGTTTCTTTTGCTCTGAAAATTATGATCCTGCTCATCTCCGTTGGAGAGTGAGCCCTATTTTTAGGTAAGACTTGTAAGCAATGCAATAATTATTCTCTCATTTGACTCACGATTTGAACATTTATTTCGGTTTATAAGTGAATTATTTGAACGTAAAAAATAGAAAAACATTTATAACGTTATTTCGTTCACAAGAGTTGAGAGAAAACAAAATTATTTATTCTATAATTGTATTCAAATTTGCATAACAAGAGAAAAAATATCGTTTTTTTCCTGAGATTAAAATTTATTAAACACTAATGGCTTAGAAAAACACTTTTTGTTTCAAAGATTAGTTTTTTCTAAATATATATTTGATTAAAGAAATTCAAGTCTTCATTATTCGCTTGAATTTTGATTTTTTTTCCTATTTTAGTGCTTTTTTTTGCTAAAAAAGTTTCGAAATTTCGTTTAAAACTTTTATTTATAAATGATTTGTGTTTTGAGAACTAATTTTGATTTTCAAATAAATATTTTCAATTAAATTCAATTTCAAACTCGTTAGAGGAATGAGCAAGCAAGTTTCAAAAGGAGAGAAAAGTGAATTTAGTGCTCATTTTATTGAATTATTTTATTTGTAATTTAATATAAACATTATTTATAAGGAGATATCGTTATATAAGATCAGACAATAGTCAGTTCCTATCTTTAAGGAGGGGTTTCCGTCAGAAATCACTTATATGGAGACCACCCGTTAAGTGTCACAAATGGTTTATACATTAATTTAGTTTAAACTGAATAAAAAGAGTTTATCTTTTGCTTGATAAAACTAAAACATAATTCTTCCCTTGTATCTATGTGGGACTTTAATTTATTGGGCAGATAAACTTGCTCTTTCTTTTCAGTTCTGCCAATTTTCAGTAAAATATAATACAATTATTATCTTATTTTTGGATTTAATTCAAAGCCGATAAACAATGACTTCATTTTTATCCTTATTTTTCCGCAATTTTCTAATTTTCTTCACAATTGTAGTGAAATTTCTTTGAATACAAATTATTAATCCAATGAATCCAACGATCGCTACGAATATGAAAATCTCCAAGAATTCAATGACTACTTCTTTGAACATTAATCGGTTGGTTTTATAAGTGATGGACAGACAACGACTCTGGTCTGGATTCCATGCAAATGATTGGTTGCATTGACATCGATTTGTTTCGCAAACACCGGAACCGATTTCACCGCAATCGGCATCTGATTCGCAAAACCTGTTTTTATCATTACATTCAGAGCTGGCATTGGTTTGGATATAACCGTCAATACACTGACACAAACACTCAAAACAGTGGGAAAATTTCGGACATTTCTCACCCGAATTAGTTTCACAACACTTTGAATGACATTCAATAGAATTAGTAAAAAATATTAAACAAATTGATATCAAAATTGTTTTAAATGCCATTTCTGTGGCTTTCAGTGGAAATGCAGACAAAACGTGAGTTTTATTCTCTTATTTTGATTCAATTTTTTACGTCAATTGAAATAATTAAAAACTGATTAAACATTTTATCATTAATTATCTGTTGGTTATTAAATAATAATTATAATTATCATTAAACGACAGTTAGCCTTAACTTAGGGATGACCAGGGTCCGGAGCTCATGGGGCAGTCGAGTACGGACTAATAATAGACCCTCCAATTTAGGAGAGGCTATAAGACAAAAGTTTTCGGTTCAAGTTATGGTCAAACTAATCACCCCCACCCTTGACCCCACCCCTGACCATAACTGGTTCTAATATAAGCAACGATTTGACTTAATTTGTCGATACCTTAACGACTCAATTAAAAGTTTATCTAATATTATATCAAACACTCAATATATGGTCTATTAATAGTTGAATAGTTGTATAGATGTATAGATGAGGTCAATTAGAAATTCTAATTTTGAATTTTCACACTTTTTGTTCTATGAGCTTAGATTTATCTTAAATCTTACATTGACCATGTTGATAATTTATCCAATTATAATTATAATAATTGGATAAATTATAATAATGAGCAAGATCAACGTTCTATTTTAAAACTTTTAACATAAAACTGATTTTGAAAAAAACCTTTGATATTATTGAAGTAAAAAAGTTTAGAATCTAGATTATTAAAGTATGATCTTTGCTAGATTGTTTTTCACTTAATTGATAGTCACTAAAAGTCACAAGAGTTTAGTTAATGATAACCAGTGATGCGGAGGGCGGACCGGACGTAAATACACCCTCGACTTTTCAGAAGAAGACTCCCCTTGGGTATTGACATTTTCCCCTGGGTAATTTAGCCGAAACCCCGGATTTAAACTGGATTAATCACAATTTAAACTAAATTAAGCCGAAATTAATCGAAGTTAGCAAAAAATTTGCCACTATTTTGAAAAATCTTCCCTGTAAATCTTGAAAAATCTTAAAAATACAACCTAGACCCCCTAAGGAGAATTTTGTGGGACCCCCTCCAAAATGGAGACCCCTCCGCATCACTGATGATAACAGAAGTCAGTAATAAATATAATGTTTTAGTGAATCGTTTTATTATTTCAGCGAAAACTTAATGTTTTCACATTTAATAAAGATATGAAAATTAATTATTTTGTCATTAATTAGAAATTATGTTTAAAAATATACTAAAAAATATAAAAACTTTGTTTGAAATGAGCGCTAAAAGCGTTGAATGCGAGGAAAGGGAATCACAAATTCACAACTGCTGTACATTTAATGAGTGGTTTGCAGGCATTTGGAACTCTCTTATTCTGTTCACAAAAGCCGTTATGAAGAGAGAAACCCCTGTTTGGACAGCCGTCAGACTCGTCACTAAAACCAAAACAAACACCAAAACAGTGTTTACTTCACAAACATCTGAAGTCTTTTTAAATGTCACTCAAATGTAAACAAATATTTAATAAAAACAATTAATTAAAACGAAACACAAATTAATCGACTTTTGGTCTGAATTTTAATTGATTTTTGCGGACAATCACCAGATTTTGAGGATTTAGTCAACAAAAGAAGTGAAGAAACAAATTATTTTGGTTTTCCTTCAATACTCTTGGTTTGTTTGGTCAGTTATCTAGTCTTTTGAATTGAGACAAATAATGGGCAACTGTTGCGGCGGTGAAGACAAGGAGGAGATCCCCAATCAAAGTATTGTAAGCATTTATTCATTGATAAGTTTATTGAAGTTTCATAACTATCATGAAAAACAAGTCAACAAAAAGACGCCAAATAAATGATCCGAACAATAATCGGACACAAAATACCAGAAAACAGTTTTAAGAGATAATAATTTTGTTGTTCAGGTAAATACTGGTCCCTCCTATGGTACGGATCCCTCTCAATACAAGACCGCCTCTCGGGATGAGGTGGTGGCCGCCGCCGAGCGAAGGCTCGCCCAACAAAAGGCCAAAAACGAGATCAAAACCCTGAGAAACACGAGCGCAGACCTGCCCGAGGCTCCCAACTCAGGAGGAGGACAGGGAGGAGGCCTTCGATGGCAAGTCGGTTGAGTGAAGACATGCGGTTCCCTTCGTTTCCAACACTTTCTATATTTTATATTTAAAGTCAGTTTATTTGTTAAGAGTTTATTCAGATTTTTATCAAACAAGAGATCAATTGTTTTACTTATTTCCGAATTGTCCCTCAATTAGAGGGCCTAAAAGTGAGCTTGGTCGTTTTTCAGTACAGACAGTCCTCTATTTTAGGGCTAATATCGTATTACTTTTGATTGTAATTTAGTTTCGGTAATAATTTTGTTATTCTTGAGTCAATTGTTTTGAAAAAAAGATTCTATTATTTAAAAGTTTGACATTTTTTTGACTAATTTTTGGATTCTATTAATGTTTTGCAATAATTTTCAATAAATCAATAATTTATGCAAAAGATTGTCTGATATTAAGTCAAATAATTGTTTAATAATTATATTTATATTTAATTCAAGAGTTTATGAATTGTGAAAATGTGTGAAAACTAAACTAAAACACAAATATTTAGAGCTTTTTGTGAAACCAATCAAAGGGTCGACTCTTTTGCGTCAAAATATGAAAAAATGAGTTCAAATTCAATATTATTGTTGTTCTGTGCCATGAATTCTCTAATTCTGGTCTCTTCTTCCCTTTTATTGAAACGGCAATAAAAAGATAGGAATTTGAGTCGTTTGCAGCCATTGATGAGGTGTTGAATACCATTTGTGGTGATCTCAGACTTTAGAGATACATCTCTTAAGTCTAAACGAGTCAAACACTTGAGGTTTGCCATCGATTCCAATACACTGTCAGTCATGATGTCTAAACTTCTGAGAGTGAATTCACGCAATTGGGGAACAATTAAATGAATTCCATTAAAGATGTTTCGATGAAATGATCGTAATTTCAATGAAACCAATTGTTTGCAGTTCTTAAGAGGCGTTATATCCGACACTTCTGCTGATAAATTGATTCTCAACTTTTTTAAGCCTGAAATCTGAGCCAAACCTCCGATAAATTGGTTTATATCGCAGTTCTCGAGTCTTAGGACTTCAAATGAAAACACTTCCAAATGAAGACAATTACTGGCAATCGATTCAATAGTTTCCTCCCAAATATCTGATCCATAAAAGTCGATAATTCTCAAGACCTTCAGATTATTTATTTGTGACAACTCTTTGATATAATCTGTGGTGACTTCGGTGTAAATGAAGAGATCCAAAGATTTCAAATTCTTGAACCGTTGAAAATTCAATCGATTTTCTGTTTCCATTGAAAAAACCAATGAATCCATTTTCACCAACTTTTCTGACAGAAACTCATAGTTGAGGTCTTCAGCAATAATATTGGTGACAGACAACAGATTCGGTGAGTTTTGGAGCAATACTTTCGGCATTTCTCGTCTCAAACGGTTTCCAATGTAAACAAAATGCAATTCTTTGCAGATATTATCATATCTTTCAATGTGTGTCAACTGTTGTCCAAACCTTTGGCAAAATCTCTTCAGTGTCTCGGATTCGACGCCATTGAAGTTAAACCTAATTGAAGTCAAATGATCGCAATTTTCAATAATTGTCTCCAAAACTAGTGTTTGATCGGAATTAAAGGCAATGAAATCAATTGTATCAATGAATCGGAATTTCTTGAAAATGGTTTCCAATCGGCGGACATCCAGACGGAGGACATTCAGATTGTGATCCAATTCTAACAAATGATAGGCGTCCACACTATTAACGCTATCAAAGTAATCAACTCTTAAGAGTCTCTGTTTGTCGAAAAGCAATCTTTGGAAGCGTTTCGAAACCGATTCGTATCTGAGTTTATCTCTTATCGGAAGATAACTCAAAACCACTTCCATTAAGTCGTCGTCTATTCTGTAGTCAAATGAATAACGATTTGAAGTCATCTCTCAATTGGTTTTCAATTAATTTCAATTCAATTAACAAAATGTGAAAAATGTGTGAAAACTAAACAAAAGAACAAATATTTAGAACTTTTTTGAGAAACCAATCAAAGGGTCGACTCTTTTGGCGCAAAATACAAAGCGCTTTGGAATTCAATTGAATACTGAATTTGGTGTCGGGTTTGGGAAAGGGTTTTAAAACAAACATGAGTTCAAAAAAAAATATATTTCCCCCTACTCTTCTATTCTCTCTCTTCTATTCTCTCTCTTCTATTCTCTCTCTTCTATTCTCTCTCTTCTATTCTCTCTCTTCTATTCTCTCTCTTCT
>JAQGBD010000175.1:0-42587 GCA_034698165.1 Punctoribates punctum | reverse complement strand
ATTGACTAGCTCTATTATACCTATACGAGAAAGTTCTTGAAAATGTTCTTGAATAATTGCAAAATTGGGAGAATTTTTTAAAATAGTTAATTTTATTAATTTATACATTTTATAGAAAGGAAATAATAAAAAGAATATTTAGAATATATTCTGACTAATTAGAACTTAGGTTGGGAAATTCTCTCATTGATACCATGAGAAAGGTTATTTAATTCCTTGCAAGATGAAATAAAAATTATCTTGATGAATTGGCGAACGGTAGAGTTATTCGGGATCTAAGACAAAGAATTTGAGGTCTTCCACTACTTTTCATTCATTAAATAGGCTTTGAACTTGTTAATATGTTCATAATTATGAATCACCAATAATAAAACATAGATGATTCGTGCAATTTCAGCATATTAACAAGTTCAAAGCCTATTTAATGAATGAAAAGTAGTGGAAGGCCTCAAATTCTGTCTTAGATCCCGAATAACTCCACCGTTCGCCAATTCATCAAAATAATTTTTATTTCATCTTGTAAGGAATTATATAACCTTTCTAATGGTATCAATGAGAGAATACCCAGCCTAAGTTCCCATTAGTGAGATTATATTTGTTTTATATATAATTCTGAAAATTCCTCATTTGTTACGTTATTTTTGTATTTTTATTGAATCACTTGTTTTGAGTGAAAATCTTTTCCTTAAATTGTTTTTAATTTTTTGCTTTAATTGAAATAAATATAAACAAATGGCAACTAATTTATTGAACGCCAATTCAGATCCGCGAAGAGCTGACAAAATTCAAAGGTATTTATATCTCAAACCTTTTTGATTGCATTCAAAGTGAATTTGTGTTTAGATATAAGGCTCCGTCAGTGGGAAGTCCCGGATCTGCCGGCGATGACCCGACGCCTGACTATATGAACGTATTGTCGATGTTGTTCAGTATGTGTGGACTTATGATGAAACTGAAATGGAGTGCTTGGATCGCACTCTTCTGTTCCTCCATTTCTTTTGCGAATTCCCGTATAAACGATGACACGAAACAGATTCTGTCCTCATTTATGCTGTCCATCTCCGCAGTGGTTATGTCTTATCTACAGAATCCACAGCCAATGACTTTCCCGTTGACTAATTAGTCAACAAATCTCTCAATAAATTCACTGAAAATTCAAATAATTTTTAGTTTTTATTTCAAAATTTATTAAATGTTTTTAATGGCAATAAATTCAGTGAATATTGGAGTCAATCAACAAAAACATATTTTGCTATTCATTTGATTCTTTTGTGAATCTTTGAGAGAAAGCCATAAAAAATATTTTTCGGTAATTTCGAAGAAAGAGTCGACTGTTCTATGAGTTGACAGATCTCATTGAAAGTGAAGTCTTCGTAGCGGTGGTACTCCTCTTCAATATTCAGTTCATTATAAATGGCTTTCACTCGAGAGACGGCTTCAGTGGAATGGAGTCCATAATTGTCCTGAAGTTGTTTACGCTGTTCAGGAGTCGCCTTCTGGAGTGCAGTGATGACAGGCCAACAGCATTTGCCGTCCTGTATATCAGTACCCACTTTGCCTATGACTTGGGGGTCACCGAAACAGTCGAGGTAGTCGTCCTGCACTTGGAAGAAGTGTCCCATTTTCAACAAAATCTTTTCTGCCTCTGAGTGAGCGCTAGTGTCGGTCCAATTGGCCATAAACATGGCTAACCTCACCGGAAGGCAGAACGAGTAGAACGCAGTCTTGTATTTGACAATCGCCGCATAGCGCTCACCACTAAACGAATTGAAGTCGGGTTTTCTTCCGGGAGGGTTTGACAACAGATCCAAACACTGGCCATAAGACGTGAATCGAGTGATCTATTGATAAACATTAATCATTAAATTGATGGCAAATAAATGATGTCTTACTTCGAGCATTAGATCCAAAATATCGGTGTAATGGGGATTGTCTTTCAGGTGTTGTCTTAATATATAGTAAATACTCATTTCTATGAGTATAGAGTCATTGCAAGCGGTGAGTCCGACCCCATCCTATCAGTCCAACAAATTATTTGATAAAATTGAAATTAAAACAGAAAAAGATTAGAATACCTGTCGATACCAACAAAGCTGTCCGCGTCTTGTGATTGATTGGTCCACCAGATCGTCGACAACAAGAAAGTAAGCT
The DNA here is from genome assembly GCA_034698165.1 of Punctoribates punctum. Classification (NCBI taxonomy): domain Eukaryota; kingdom Metazoa; phylum Arthropoda; class Arachnida; order Sarcoptiformes; family Punctoribatidae; genus Punctoribates; species Punctoribates punctum. The sequence continues at coordinate 40,436 of JAQGBD010000175.1, read as the reverse complement.
TGCAGCATTTCCACTGCCCACCCCAAAACACGAACCAATTCCAAGTTATCCGGAGTTTGTTCACTCAATGGCGCCAAAAGACGATAAGACATCACAAGAGCTAATCCACGGTTTCGTTTCCCATTCGGAACATTGTATTGAACGACCTGTTCATCAGTGAATACATTTTTTAAAAATAATTTTACAAATTGAGGCCTTTTTATGGCATATTATCAGATCTTATGAGATATTATGGGTTATTATGATATAATGGCCTACTTTTTCTATCCATCGAAACGCTTCCATTAATTCTGTTTCCTTTGAGTTTGGAATCATATCTTTGAATATTCTTTGATATGTTTCGCCGAAAGCAATCAGTTCCTGTCTCTGGACATTCGCCGTTTCGATGTCCACTTCATTGTTACTCAAAGAAGTGTCAGAAGATAACGAATGCCTTCGATTACAAAATTAAATGAAATCAATTGGAAAATAATTAATCGATGGCTTACTTTGGGATTTCGGTGGAAAATAAGCGCTTCTTAACAAACGGGAGTCGACTCCCTTTCAAACCAGTGGTGGTCTCGTTTGCAACGGAAACAGTGGATCTCATTAAAGACCTGACGACAACTCTTCCAAGAAGTCCAAACATTTTTATTTTTCAGAATAATTTTCAGTTTGAGAAGTATTTAAACATTTAATTAATTTTTATTCGTTTTTTAGTCTTTCAACAAATGGTAAAAATGTTCGGCAAATGAACTGATTTTCAGTGACGTTGACTTCAACTCAAATCCTGTTTCAAAGAATTGGATCAAAACTTTTCAAAATATCTTTGGTTTGAGTCAAAGGATTAATAAAAATATTATTCAGTTATTGTTTGCGAACAAAAATTACAAAAAATAGTGAAATAATTATTTATTTAAAGGATTAATGATTTTTGTGAACATTTTATTAATCGTTTGTTGAAATGGTTTTTGCCTTCAATTCAATGATTGGCAAAAAACTAAATATAACTGAAATATATTTACGAAAACCTATTTACAGACGTTTTATCAAAAGCCAGGTATAGATTGCCATCATTTGACCCTTAATTAGAGGCATCGACCAGTTTTGCCAAAATTACATCACATTAGATAAGTGGAAGAAGCAGTGGATCCACTTCTCTAAGTAATTCAATTTTGTAAACATTAGACACCAATTGAGTGATGAAAATGAAAACCCATTCAAGAGATGTAAACAGTGTTGGCATTAGTTTGTGCTAGGACATACAGTAATATCATTCTCTAATTACTTGTTCGAATAATTAGATTTTCTAATAAACTTGTTTATTTACTAATTTGTTTATAGAATTCAAATCTTTAAAACAATAGTTTCCCAATAAAATCACACAAAATATTATGTGAAAGCATTCAAATGTTTTTACAATATTACCGCTTAAATAGGAATACAATAATCTAATACACATTTCTCTTATATTTTCACTAAATTAGCCGAATTGAGGTAGTTAGTTTAACGAGAAACAGTCATGAAAAAGAATTATGATAATGAGTGGGTAGTCTTGATCAATTTTAGTGAATCACTACTGAGAGAAAATTAATTGATTTGTGTTTTTGTCAAAAGAGTGTTCACTGTATGTGAAGTGTATGTGAAGTGCCTTTTGTTGTGTGAATTGCACTGAAAATGGAGTCTAAAAATATTGTAGACATTCTTCCCATTAATTAATGCATTTCTCGCTTAAAACTGAATTAATTGAAAAGATTTTCAATAAAAATAAGTTATTTTAAGTCATTGGAGTAATTAATTTGTTTTGAGAACTGTTTTCAATCTATAATAAAAGAAATCAATCGACAAAATCAAGTCTTAAATTGAAAGCAATGGAGGAAACGATTGTACCGATTGTCAGCTCTGAGGCGAAGCCAATTGGCTCTAATCCGGGAGAGTTTTGTTTTGTATGCAAAGTTGCTTTTGATAGAAATCTCAAGAAAAGTCGCCGAAGAATTTTACGGGACAGGGATGACTTGGTCTCCCCTTTGTTGCTCCTGTTATGGACGGCACAGCGGACCGGCACATGGTTTTCGAAGCACGACATGCATTTGGTTGGCGCTCCTCTCGACCACTCAGTCACTCAACACTTGCAGTCAATGTTCGCCTGTCGTAAGTGCTTCGAAAAAGTTATTAAACTCGAGAGGGATGTCCTCAACTTCGAAACAGAGATCAGTCTTTTGTTAGACCAGAGCTGTGACTCTCTCTTGCAGTTGGATGTCATTAGAGGAGATCCACAGACAGTGAATCAGTTGCAGACAGAAATTCATCAAAAACAAGAAACTAAGACTAAAAAAGTCCGAAAAATCAAAACTAAGAAAAAGTTTAAAGTTTTGCCGAAGAAGAAGAAAAAGGCGATCACTCAGGGATCACAACCTCAACAACACATTCAGAAAACTAAACAAATTCTGTGAGTTTTTCCATAATTTCAAACAAATTGTTCACTGATTTTGATTTGTTAGCCTATTAGCCAAAGGCCAGGAGGGAGAGGGCCAACAGTTGCTGGTCCTTCAGGTGCCCACTAATGACAACGAATTGGACGACACGCAGTCCTCTTGTCATCAGATAACTGCTTACAACCCAAGTCTTGACCATCAGTACCATAACGATGAAAGTCAAGCAGTTTTTCTCAGCTCTAATGCCATTCCAGTCACTACTTGTGTTACCGTTTCGTCTGAAGATCAGGTTCTTGAGGTTCAGTTGGAACAGAATAAAGATTCTGATAAAGAAATGGTCGAAATGGAAGAGGTTAGGGCTGATGATGCAGAACACGAAACCATCGAAGAAGACAATGAAACTCAATTGAGAGGAGAGGACGAAACTTCTGAGGCCGTGTCTACGATACCGGCCGAGGAAAAGGATTGGAATCTCTATGGAGAGGGTTTTGTTATCACTAATCAATACCAGAATAAGAGGAAAATCGAGTCCAACGAAGAGTCAGAGGACCAGACGCTTAAGAGTGAAGAGTAAGACATTTCACAAATTTTTAATTTAATTATCGATTAATTAATATTTTATTATTAATTAAAGTGAAATGGATTTAGCGGTGAAAAGGAGGGCCAAAAAGGCAAAGGAGAGCTATAATAAGCGGACGTATAGTCCTCGCTCTTCTTCACCACTACCTCCAGCCGGAGAGTCCAAAGTTGTGGTTCAACTGTTATATGGGAGCAAACAATGGAAGCGAACAATGGATGGCGACATCAAATCTATAATTAGAGATATGGCTCTTCGACGGCCGGAACCCGCCGGTCGTAAGATCGCCGCATCCGATAAGTTATGTTCGGCTGTAATGAAAAACTACTCGAAAAGACTGGTCGCTGAGTGCAAAGACGCCGCCCGTACTATAAGAGTGTCCGACCACCAGGACATCACTCAATTAGATATGAAGACTTTCACCGCACAGGTCTTCCAAAAGTGTCCGAAAACAGCAAACTTGATAAAGTCGTTGATTCCGATTGAGCCGCGGGACACACTTGACGAACACGGGGCCACTGCCCTGATTATGGGCGTCATATTATATATGCATTCAATGCAATCGAATACTTTGCAGCATATCCTGAGTTATGTGTTACGTCGCGCCGGTTGTAATCGCGAGGGTTTCAAAACTTTGCACTCTTTGGGTTTGACTCTGAGTTATACCAGTATTTTGAAGCTAATGAACGACATCGACGCCAAACCCGATATCGAAAAGTCAAGTATAGACACAATCGAGAAGTCTATCGATTCGGTGGTCGTCAGGACTAAGACTGAATCCAAAAACGATTCAAAGAAAAAATGCGCTCAAATTATAGCTCAGGAGAGTAATCAGGAGGGGGACCCCGTTCTCTTGCAATTCACTCTTCCTTATTATCCTAATAGTAGTCATACGACATACGCAGCCATTCCTCTCGAGACAAACGACTCCAATGTTTACACTTCTCAGTGAACTGTCTTTTAGTTTCGATTAATTGAATTAAGTTTTCAAATATTCCCAAAGAATTAGTTTTAATATATTTGAGAACTGAATCCCAAATCATTTGTAATCATAAATCAATTCATATTTTAATTAACTTTTGATTAACTCATAAATAAAACTCATTTAGATTTTGTTAATTACGAGTATTTATTCCTCACATCCAACGGATACTGAATTGAATTGAATTTGTTGTTTAAACTCCATGTCATACAAACGAAGTTGATTTCAACGACACAACAGTTTAATAATTAAATTAAGAAAACATAAAATTTAGTGAAATTAAAATTACTTTCTCTAAGAAATTGGATAATTCTATACCCGATAACAAATGTTAAGTTATTTTTTTTTTGTCAAAAAGTATCCGAAATATTTTTAGCCCCTCCCCTGAAAAATTTCTCGGAGGTACCTTGGCGATCACTGATTTGAGTTCAAGTATAAAAATGGACAAATTCTGTCCTTGCTTTATTTCGAATATGTGGTTTTAGCAAGAATATATGATGGATATTAAAATAGTTTGAATTTATATTAAAATATAGCAAGCACAGTTTATTATTTATTCAGTCGATTTATTGTGCTTTTATTAGAGCTTTTTTGTTATTGTGAAAAATTGACATGGCTAATGACTGGCTAATGACTGGCTAATAACCTTCATCGAGAATGACAGTAAATAATTGAGAAAAGTTTTAAACAAAACGAATTTTAATGATTTATTAAATTATTCAATGAATAAAAAGATTAGATGAGAGTGACCTGAGATGAGCGCACATTTGTGTAAAACTCTTTGTAGTCCTTAACGATCGTCGCTCTGAAAGTGATTCAAAACAATTTTAAACAAACCAATCATAAGATCAAAGTATACCTGAATTCGACTTTTCCTTTGAATTTTTTGGGTGCAGTCCAAGTGAATGAGGCACTGCTCTTATCCTTATTATCCTTATGTGTTATAACGTTCTATACATTCAACAAATAATGAATTTCAAACAATTGAGGTAAGGGAGAGCTTACAGAAGATGGATTGCACTGGACAACTTTGCCGTTTGTCCCGGCTGTGAATTTGCCCAAAGCCGCACTTGAGTTGGGTGCTCGCGCTGTCACATGAAATCCTTTGAAAGCTTTGCCGCGACCACCAGTTATAGTGACGGTGACCACTGTGTCCCCTGTGGGCAGTGCTTTCGGTGCAGTGGCCACTATGGTGTAGGGCGATTTGCCCGTTTTGGCCTTAATCTTGTCATGGTTGGGCACAGTGGTCTTACAACTGGGAGCTCCATCAGGATAGCAGTGGACCAATGCTATGCAACTGAGAAGAATCAATTGGAAGAATTGCATCGTTCAGTGATTTCACTTCAAATGAATCCAACTCTGAATGAGATGAAAATTATATTAAGGAAAGTGTTGTCAAATTAAGGCCAAGTCTTTCCACAAATATTTTCGACGAATCAATTGAATGGATAACTGAATGTCTAACTGACGTACATTTGATGCTTACCTTCAATTACTGGCACTAAAACAGACAAAACAGAATTGAATTAATTTTTTATTCAATACTTAGTTAAACAGATTTGAAATCAAGGCTAAGAAAAGTAACCATCACTTCGATTAACTCAAACTAATAGAAAGTTATCCGACAAAAGCCAACACAACGTAATGTTATTGAATAATAACCTCAATGGAAAGGAAATCAAAAGATATAACATTTGTCCCAATTCTCGAATCATTAGTTCAAAACTTTTTTATCTTTTCTCTTCTCTTTTTTCTCGTTGTCTATCGTTTTTCAAACTCCAATCAAAACTTGTTTCACGAATAATATTCATATTTTCAAACATTTAATTGTCCCAACAATTGACCCGTAATTCTGTTTTTTACCATTTAATAGATATACATATCATTGACATCAAGTGTTTTGTAACGCATTCGAGGCTTCCAACAGATAATGGCTTATAATTGACATCAATTGGCGTTAATAGCATTCATTTCAATAACTTACAAAACAATCGCTTTTTGTTTGCTCTAGTCATTTACCTAGCTTATTAATTTCTTAGAGGAGAGGGATGGAGGGGGAGGTATGGAGGGAGGGAGAGAGAGAGAAAGAGAGAGAGAGAGAGAGAGAGGGAGGGAGAGAGGGAGGGAGAGAGAGAGAGTTATGCGCATATCCGGTAATATTAAAGTAATATAAGATTCAATTTCAATACGAGATGGGTTAGTTAGTGTCAATTTGACTCAACTTTATTCTTTCAATTAATTCTAAATTTAAGAAATCAAAGCCAAAGTGTTCAAAGACAGACTCTTTCAAAGTCTTTGCGACAAAAGTTATAATAAAATTCTCAATGATTTGCCTCAAAATCATTTGATATTTTCCTAATTTAAAATTCAAAACATGTGATAATCAAAATGAATAGCATTTCCAGGTTTTCTTAAAATAGGAATTTATTAATAATTTATTAAAGATTTTGAGATAACCTTCGATATTACGAATTATGTAAATTAGAGACATTGAAAACTAAAAAATATATAACCGATTCTTCAGCCGATTAAAGCTCTCATTTATTTTCAGTTATTTATAATTTATTTTTATTTTTATCAAATGTTTTTTCATTTCGAAAATGAATTTTAAGGAATTTCGCTAAAAGTTTGAAATACAGAAGTTGTTTGTTGTTTAGTCTTAAAATAAGTAAGATCATCTAGAATCAATTGAAAACCATTAATTACAGAATTATTAATTAGATGAATAGGATAGGTTTAGACCAGTCATCGCGGGGGGTATAGCCCGGAATCCCCCTGAGATTATCGCCCCCGGAAGCGATAAATTGACATTTTTCCTGAAAAGTATATCCCCTAAAGTTTTTTCCGAAAAAAGCTTAGGACACCCCCTAATTCCCCCACCACGGAGCCGAAGAGCTTGGCTATATTTGGTTTAAACAATTAGATACCAGAATCACTTCAATTTTCTTTTTTAAAATTTAAATCATGTTTTATACCAGTAATGGAAATATAGATCTGAAATATAGATGTGAGAGCAGAGACTACCTCTTCTGATGAAGGCTACAGTCGATGAAAAATGAGTCTGAAATCTATCCATTTTCTAAAAAAATCTCTTCAGTTTTAGAACTTAGTTTAGATTACTTTGTTTTAAATAACTTACGAAACTATAATATTTGAGCCCTAACTTGAAGTCACAAACTTTTTAATAAACTCGTTATTGAAATCCGATTTTTATTTTAATTACTTTTGTAAAAAACAAAACTATTTTCGCTTAAAATCAGTTTTTATGAAATTGTTTTTGAAATGTTTAAAGGAATGAAAACTGGGTTTAAAACAGACATCGCCGACATCTTCGGCTCAGAAGTGGGGGTATTAGAGGGTGTACTAAGCTTTTTTCGGAAAAACTTTAGGGGGTATAGGGTGGTTATACTTTGCAGCTAAAATACAAATTTTTCGCATCCGGCCGCCATTTTATCTGATCCCCCCCTGACCGATGGTGCTTGGCTATCACATTATTAAAATAGGATTTTATATCGGAAATTTTGCCTCGACAATATTTTAAGGGGATTTTGCCTACATTTTGTGTTGAGGCGATTCCGGAGCTAACCCTTTGGCCACATCTGGTTTAAACATCAATCGGAGACCTTTGTCGGCATTTATTGAGAATTTTACTAAAAAGTATTGAACTAAATTCCAATTAATGATCTTGTTAATCATCGCATAATAACTTCATATAATGATTTCACCTTCTAGATTTTTCGTTGAAAGCCCCCCCCTTAAAATTTTTGCTTGGAGGACCCCCTCCGCCGAGCGATCTTTTAAACTTGGTCCCCTTCTATTTTTTCTGAAGGCTTTGGGAAAATACCCCATAGACCCCCCCAGGAAAATATTTTGTCGGAACCCCCATAAGTCGAGTCCCGTCGGCTTCACTGCATCACTGGTCACAACTCTACTGAATTGAAATACAAGTTATGCAAAGATTTTTGTCTCCATAATAGAGATTCATTGCATTCTTTAGAATAATATAATGATAACTAACGTAACGATAAGAATGCCTTCGAGTTATTCAATATTTGTATCGACCAATTGGTTATGTTTGATCTGCTTATTTTTGGTTCGAGGACAATTTAACAATAATACATCACTTATTTTCAATTCACTTGAAGCAAGAAGTCTTATTTTGCATCTTGGTTAAATGCATCTATAAAATAATTTAGTTTTTGATCAATATTTGTGATAATAATAATAACATTTCATTAATATTCAAAGGAATTGGAATAATGTATTACCTAGCTCAAATTTATTTGATTGACACAATTTAAACAAAATAAAAGTACAGAGAATGAAATATAGAGAAAATTTGAAAATATTATCGAATCCAAAGATTTTGTCTTTTAATGTATTGTAAGGAATAAACAAATTTACTTACGATTGAGAAACGAATGAAACAAATGACTAAAAGAGTCAATCAGTGGATAAACCAAATCGAGTTTAGACCTCAAGACCTAAGACTTCTTCGAGGACTTGAACTCACTTTTATGTGATTCCTTTCTGAACAGGTTTTGATTATCGACTTTTTTGTGACATTTAAGTGACATACAGTAGGTTTGAAGGACAGAATATTCTAACCAACAAAGAAGTTCAGTGCTCTCATCTAAACTATCGCCACTTTTATCTATTTTCACTCAAGTCATTAATGATAATTTATAAATTCATACTCTACCAAGCTAATCTATAACCCAATGGCTTATTTTGCATAAATTCTGAGATTCTCAAAAGAATTGCCAATCCTTTCTTCAAACTGATGCCAAAATTACATTAACCAAAGTTTATACATCTTCGCTAAGGGGGCACAGCCCGAAACCCCCCGAAACGATTCTCTCTCTCTCTCTTTTCTCTCTTCTCTCTCTCTCTCTCTTCTCTCTTCTCTCTCTCTCTCTTTCTCTCTCTCTCTCACTCTCACTCTCCCTCTCCCTCTCGCACGCACTGACTCTCTTTTAATATAAAATTCTTTGTCGTTGTGCTGTTGGTAATGACACGAACCTTAACCCGAACACAGAGCGATCCGATGCGACTTTTTTATCGTATAAGTGAACGACCGATAAAGCGATTGAAGACAACACATCCGCAAACAGTTGACTCAAAGAGTGGTGGAAATGGTGTTAACAACAATAACAACAAAGAGATGAGTGATGTGAGTAATAAGTCGAACAGCGGTGTCGCCAATCAGTCGAAACTGGTTCAGAGTCAAGCGTCCAGTTGCACGTCCAGAACCACCACATCCACTATCATAATGACAGGTGCGGCTCCGGTGCCCACAGTGCCTGCAATAAAGGCTCAGAATTCAAGCAATAGTCGTAACAATAGTGGCGCAACTGGCGTGACATCAGGCAAGGCATCCACTGCTACGCCCAGACGTGCGGATCCCTCTAAAAGTGTTTCTACTGCGAGCCAAGCAGTCAATACGCAACCGACACCTCCGGGGATATTGAAGTCAAAGTCAACTCACACTCATACCAGTGCAGTACAAACAGATGAACCGCCGAAGAAATTAAGAAAGATTTTGCCGGCAAACAACTCAAGTGTATCGACGCCCAAACCTGTGCCCACGGATTGTGCCGCCAACACATCCTCACCAGTTATACCGCTAACACCGTTGACTACAACCACTTCGTCTGTCAATAGTTTACGTCAGTGTAGAATCAATTCGGATAAAAGCAAACTGTGCGCCACTACTCCCTCTTCTCTCGGATATAATTCACCTCAAAATGTGAGCCCAACTCTCGGATTAAGTGCTTCCAATTCGTCGAAGAAATCGGATACCAAATGTGTCAGTGATTTGAGTGCAAAGAAACATTCGGCCAAAAAATGTTCGGCTTTCGATGTCCGCACTCTGATTGGGACAAAGTCGCCAACCCTTCACTGCACTCGACATTCAGTTGAGTCTATGTCTGGAAATCAATGCATTGAATGCAATGAAGAGAATGCTATAAAAGCGAAGAACTCGTCGTCTGATTGCAAAAGCGCTACACAAACAGCAAAACAATCAAAAGCCAGCGTTCGTGAAGTGAATCGCAATAAACTTATTTCGAGTCAGTCCTCAATGCCATCAACTCCATCATCGATGACAACAGGTTCGACACAGAATAAAAAACTGGCAACGAGTTCGCCATCCGTTGAATCAGTACGACCTCCCACTACCACTAATAGGAGTACTGCACCTAATAATAAAGTTGGGACACCTGACAGCTCGCCATCAGTCGATGCTTTGCCATCAAAACAGAGCAAATCTGTGACAAACGTGTCCTCAAAACTAAACGCAAAGCCATTGAAAAGTTCACAAAACGAGACATCAGTTAAACCTTGTAATACAAATAGAGATATGACAACCGATAGCACCAACACTAACACCAATACTAAAAACAGTAAAATATCTGCCAAACCAATGACTGGATCAAAGTCCGAAGCAGCACAACACCAGTCAACTCCACTATCGCCGACATCTATTAGAATCAAACTTCCGCCACAAATATCTAATAACAAGAATTGTTGCAAATCCAGTGCTGCCAACAATAAAATGAGTCCCTCTTCGACATCATTGGTGTCATCACATCAGAGCAATAAAGAGTCCGACCATTCGGTCGACTCATTTGTCTCGAAATCTGAATCAAAGAAACAGTGTTTGGATAACAAGACATCAGATACGGGACACAAGTCTATCGGAAACACTTGCAATCAGTCACTCTCTAAGTCATCCATAAGTCAGAGTTCGAGCAAAACGAAAGGCGCGTCCATTAATCAAATAGTGAGCAAAATAGCATCTGGTGTTACGGCGAAGAGCGCCTCCGTTAACGTTACGAGTACTACACCTACTCTCGACTTGAAGACTAAAGGCAACGCAAATGTACCACAACTGAGCTCCACATCAAATGAGGTTACGCCTAATGAGCTCAACGACAACAAAGTGAGCACAACCACTACCGATAGTAGTGTCGGCTCTGCCATTCATAAGAGTGAAAGTGCAATCAAAAGTGTTAGTGCTGTGACCAGTGCTGCCACTAATTCCGGTAATTTAGTTATTCGTATTTCCACCAAAAATCACTCCGTTGAGAGTCTGGTCTCTCCAAAAGACAGGGAGAAAAAGTTCGAAATTAAGAGGGATTTGCCTTTTAGTGGTAGTAATGGAAGTGCCGACAACTCATCCAAGACTAACAACTCTCCAAACTCTCAAAACGAAAGCAAAAGTGAGGATAAAAAACAAAAAAACGAAAAAGAAATCAAAACTTCTCTTAAAACAACTGATAATAACAACGAAGAAGAAGAAGAAGAAGATGACGACGACATCGATGGCAAACTTGTTGTGGACGTTCCTAACGATGACAGCTGTGAAAAAGATATGACTAATACTAAAGCCAACTCTGAATTAAATAGAGTTTCTGATAACAAAGAGAAGAATTCCCTCAAAGGCGCTGACAATTGCATCAAATCTTCGCAATCGTCGGCCCTTTCGGTTAAATCAGCGAAAGTGTCGGATATATCCACAAAATTGGCGATCAATATCTCAACTGCACACCAACTTTCAGCCAACAGCGCTGTATTGGCCTCACCTCCTCCTACCCCTACTCCTAGTCCAAAGTCAGAGAGCGATCCTATCATTGACAACAAAAGCAACTCTTCCTCATCTAATGGACCCTTAGATTTATCGATGGCTACTAAAAAGGATAGAAATATAAAACCGAGTGTAAGCCCTGTTCCGATTCGCGCCATATATGACATTCCTCCGCCTAAACCCAAGCATTGCGTTAATCCGGCCGTTTTGGACAAACACAGGGGTCTGTTCCCAGCATCGAATGCACCCAAACAACAGTACCAATCGTTCAAAATAATGGGCTCTCAATCACAAGGCATGCGACAGAGCAGTGCTGTCCCCTCTATCAACACAACCTCCAGCTCTGCAACTAATTTCGAGGCTCCGAAGAAGAATCGATCGGTCGGTTCACCGATTGTTTCGAGTAATACAACGACAGCCAGCAATCAGTCAAACAATTCACGGCACAGGTCGCTGTCTAACAACAATCATAGCCATCACCACAACAGTCATCACAACCATAAAACCTATTCAGTGATAACTCCAGACCCGCATCGATACACTCCAAAGCTGGTCATTAGGAATATTGGTTCTCCGCCTTCCATAACCTCTCACTTCAATTATCCGACGCATCACTAAAAGCCTGGAAATAAACATTGGATTCAATTATTTATATTTCCAAACCTGACTGTAGTTTATATTTATCTGTTATTTACTTCGAGTTTATTATATATTAGTTATGACTTAATTAATGATAATATATATATTGAATGTAATATTTAATGAATTTATTATAATTTCGTTCAATTAGTTATTCTTATCGTAAGTACAAAACAAAACAAAAAAATTCAAAAAAAAGTTCTCAAAAAAATATCTCATTTATTGAATCAATTTTCGCGAGTTTTTTGAAGCTTTGATTTATATTGAGTACAAAAATTCTTTATTTAAACCATAGATTGTTTGAAGAATTATTTGTTTTAGAATTCATTCGACATTTGATATAAAACCTTATATTTTAATCTGGATTTGAAATCAATTTGTTGTTTTAGTGTATCTTTTAATGTATTTTGATGTCTAACCCATGAATACTATAATTACACATAAATTAATGTCTAATTATGTTATTAATTATGTAAAAAACAATTTACTTAACTTAAGCACTGATTTCCACTTTAGATAATAACTACTCTTAGGTTACGTAAAACTATGAAAACTATTGCAATCATTGGTCTAATGATTGTTTGTTATGTCAAATGTCTGACCAAAAGAATGTCAAAAATCGATTGTTTTTAATCTTATGATTAGAAGGTTTTCGTAAATCCCATTTCGTAGCCCTTTATTTGCGTTGACATTTGAGGTACTTTAGATGTGGTGTTCCCTTATCTATGCTAATAATGGCACATACATTGTATTATGTAGTGTTTGGTGAGGACGGAAACGAGCCTTACTTATGTCAGTAGTCAATAAATCATTGAAAACTCAGTTCTGTGTTCTCTGTTAACTACTTTCTCTCTCTGCTAACTACTCATCCGACCCAACGTTCATACTGTGCAGTACTGGTTGTCTCCTATAACCACTGGTATGGGCTAACATTGATTTTCCAGACCAGTGCTTCCAAAGCAATCCATATTTTCTAATGGACTCCAACTTTAAAAATTAGTTCCATTCAAACGCTTTGACTCTCTATTCATAGGAAACCGATTCAGTCGTCGAATGGTTTGCAATATTTTCAACATTTAATTTTGTAATCATTGTTGACCAGAGCCTACAAATTACATCCCAGTATTGTTCAGAATACAACCTCGAGGGGATTTGTGAGGGGACTCCCAATCATCAGATTCCAACTCATCATTTCTAATGATATCAGTTTTCTGTTCTCAAAATCATTTTTTCTTTATTAGCAAAAAGAGTGGAATAACTCTACTTTCAAATTAGTTTTCAAATTTTGATTTACTGATCAAAAATTCGAATTTTTGACAACTGGAAGGACTGCAGGGGACCGACACTCCAAATATTTTTTTTTTTTTTTTGTTTTATTGATTTGAAATGGTTTGAGGCTATTCGTCGAGTGGTCACAATTCACAATTAAATACTGATTTCTATTGAATCAGCGCTTTGTTAGTCAATTGATTCCAAATATAACTAAAAAACGGTTTTCCTCATAATATAAACACAAATCTAAAGTAAATTTATTTTTAAGTGTTTTGCGAAACAAGAAAAACAAAATTCAAATTCAAACGATTGGAAAAGTTTTTCCTTTAGATAAACATAAATGTGTTTAACATTTAAATTAAATCGAATACAAGGATAAGTTGGAAAATGTGAGCAAATAATTAATTTGGTAATTATCGCTGTGGGATATGTTATACACTCCAATGTTTTCTTCGTTTTTTCTTTTTATTTCAAATTCAATAAAAGATATGAATTCATAAAAATTTATGAGAAAAACTCCCAAAACAATAATTAAAGTCTAACTCAGAGCAAAACCGCTCAGAATGTGTACGAATGGCCCCAATTGAATGACCCAATCATAAAATGCATTCATGCCTTCCATAGTCTTTCATAGCATTTAGTGAGCATTCAATGCAAAGCCACTCAAAACGCAAGACTTTGCATACAATTCTTGATTTGAATGTTTCGAGTGAACGGAAATTTGCATTAAAATGGTTCACGTTTTCAGAGTATTATTGTATCGAAAAAATGATTATAAATGAGATAAGAGAACAAATTTTAATAATAAATCACAAAATGAGTCTAAATATAAAGTGAGCCCTCACTCACTCATTCACTCACTTATGCCTAAACCTGCACAGAGTTCACAGGCTTTTCCTGAATTTTTCAGCAAAGATTAGGCACAACTCCGATGAATGTTGCGCTCATTTATCCTGTTTTGTTATATTCACTACTTTTAGGTAAATTTTATTTCTTGCAAATGGTTCCAGTTTTAAATCTAATTAGTGTTACATAAACCACCTTGCTAATTGATAACATTTGATGAGAGGCCAATAAGCTGGACAAATAGGTAGATGTACATGCCACATCAAATTCAATAAAATCTAATTTTAGAAAATAAATGCGAAAAAATTATCTAAAAGTGAAAAACGGGAAGTTTTTTGGCCCAGAGTTGTGTCGCATTGAGATTGGAATTTAAAATAATAATTAGATATATTTTTATAGGTTGTGCACAACTTGTGCAACGTTTTGCTCATAACTCAAATCTGGTTTTTGTGACGACTTTCTAAAGTTAATCATTAGTATGAAGTATCGGGCGGTAACTCATGGGAACCGATCAAATCATGTGATAAAAGATGAACAGCAATGCATTAGAACCGTATAATTATTAACGAGTTTTGGTTAGCATTGCTTTTCAGGAATACTTTCTCTTCAGAGAAGACCTCAGAGAAGACCAAATATTTCTTTCTTTTATTCAAATCACTCGAAGCATAAACTTTCTAATTGTCGATACAATGAACTTAATATTCAAATCATTTATTTTATAATCGAGTTATAAGTTATAACTTTCAAACAAATCTGAGCGCAAATGATAACCAATGAAATGATTAAATCACTCAACCCTTTCATAGATCCATATTTTTTGAATCTCTTGAAAATTAGTAATGATTTGAATATTTTTAGATTATTCTTATTTCAATTGAAGGAAGTTTTCGTAACTTAGAGGAAGTTTTCCTTTAACTCCAATCTCGAGTAAAGCAAATTTATTTGCCCTTGACAATTCAAATATGTAGTCATTTTTCATTTGGATTCATGTCTGAAATGTGAGTTTTCAAGCGATAACTTTTGCGGAATATTTTTAATATATAGGCGTTTGAAAAATATATTAAATAATTGAAGACTAGATTTCTTTTGAAGGAAATACAAGTAATAGATTCGAGTCTTTACTTTTGATTTTCTTCGAACCTTTTTCTCAGATATTCAAAGCTTCAAAAATTTTATTCTCAAAGAAAGGTTTCGATCAAAAGCTGAGCTTAAGTCGTGAGAGTTGAGCTTAACATGCTCAACATGATCAACATGCTCTTTTACACTTTTCTAGCTTTTTTCCCATTAAAATCGATGCTTTAAATTCAATGTAATTGATTTAATGAGAATTTAAACCAAAAATATTTTGTCAAAAAATTATATCTTTATTTCAAACTGTTTATCGATAATCTGATTTGGCGTAAAAAAAAAATAACTTTTGAGACATATATCAAGACTTTTATGGGTTTCAAAGTTTTATGTTTTTGAGTATAAAATTTCAAATTATTTACGCATTTCTTAATTGGAAATACAATTAAAAGCGGAAAACAGGGAATCAAATAAAATTGATTGTAAAGACTTTCCCGACAACTAATAGTAGGCTTTGATTCACAATATTTTTGCGGAACAAATGCTTTGAATTATACTTTCTATCAATTCGTTCATAATTTTAATCCAAAGAATAATCTGAAGAATTTGAAGAAGTGATCAATCAATCAAATGGCCACAAAAGAGTGCAATCGTTGCCAAGATTTAAATCTTTTGAAAAATGTGTAATTACAGGGTTTGCCATCACTTTCTCCGCCAATTATTGTCCAGTAATTCATTTGACTGCTAAGTCTTGGTTAGGATTATAGTAAAGGAAATCCATAAAAGTTCGAAGGGATGTACACTTTAACAAAGCTAACTGTCCCTTGAGATCTCTGCCGAGAGAAAGTTGAGCCCATTTTCAATGGCTTTTCGTGATTTGAATTAAGAAAATTGAGGCACAGAATGAAATGGGAATTAGTCTCACATTCCCTCCTTTTCAGGAATTTAAGATTTAGTTTACCAAATATTAAGAATAGATAATCAACTAGATCACTTTCTCAGCCACTTTATGGAAAAACATTTGAAATAAGTGAATACCTATAACTTATACAAAAGTACTGTAAAAGTAACAGGATGGTTTTATGAAACCATGAACACCAATATAAAGAGACAGAAGGCTTTTAAAGGCCAACATTTTGAGGTTTTATTTGGAAAATCCCACATAAAATCTCCATCAGATTCTATATTTAAAACTGTTCTTGTTCAAAACTGAAAAAAGAACTCAAAATATTCTGTTAACGAAGATAAGAAAAAGTAATAAATTAGTGAACAAATGACTAATATTTTCTTTAAAACCCTGAAAATGGAGAAAATGGCGAAATTGGTGAAAGGCTTCTTCGGTTCCTCAGAATCCAATTCTTTTGAAATGTTTGGGTTCCCACCAATAGTGAGGGCACAGCCATAAAAGCCATAATTTCTCATAAATCCATAAAAATGTCATCTTTTGCCGGAATCAGCATTTTATTATAAATTTGCAGTAAAGTTGCTTGCTCAAATGCTTACTCACTGACAAACCTAGTTTTTTGAATCTATCATGATGAACTCCGGATTAGATATTTATATTAGACAAGTTGATTGCTTTCTAGTGTTCAACGTTTGAAAATGTAATGTCTTATGTGTTGTGTCACTATTGAGTGCTTCAAATCATTTGAATGTTTCATAGAATTGAAGCCTTCGTTTGTAATAACGATTTAATAACTATTTGGAGAAGAAATGTGATGTGTTTTGGGGTTTATTCCTATAGACATATCACGTCTGCGATAATACATTACTTCAATAATAGATCTCTTCTTAACTTTAGAATCAAAAGTAATTTCAGTGCAATCGTTGATAACTCTGTGATCAGACATCGGAGTCATGTAATCTATGAAACATTGAAATATAATACCGCTATTATATAATCATTGGAAGATGTGCAAGGTACTTTCTGTTTAGCCAATCAAATCAATCAAAATATTTGTTTTGTTCGTCAGAAACACTTTTTAGTATTACAATCATTTAAATGTTAATCCATTTAATGAGCTTTAATAATAGGTAATTTCAAAATGGAACTTGGCCAAATAACAGGAATCTGGTCGCCCAAATTATTTGATCTTGATGGAAATTTGATATTAAGAAGCAACTTTGGATTGTAACTCAGCATTTTGGTAATTTTAGAGTGAGTGAACCATTGAGCCGTCCTCAACATCCTGCACATCCTAAACAATAATTGGTGGCATCGAAAGGCATCTTTTGGATCAATAGGAAATGTGGTGAATCGAAAGTAGTGGGGAGTAGTGGGCGCGAGACCACCATTACATCGATTGCCGGCTTTTTGTTTGCTTTTCGAGTCTTACGATTGTGTTCTTCAAAGCATTTTTGGTTTCCATTCTTCACATCGAAAACAATGCTCTGAAATCATTATTTTTGATTATATTCCAAGGTTATTGCCACAGGAGTTAGTGTTGCGCTATCTTGCGTACCAAAGCAATCGGGCTTATTGTCAGCTATGGCTCGATCAATGACAAACCGGCGCATGTCATGTCATGACTCCCGTTGTCTCCCCTTCTCTCGATTTTATTGATTTATTGACGTAAGAGTTTCGCAAAACTTAGCGAATATACGAATCGTGTTATCAAAAGCCCATTCATTCAAAAGCTATCAAATCATTAATTCAATGACAAAAACGATGTAAAGGTTGCTATAAATTGTCACAAAATATAGAATTTACCCATAATTTCACACAAACTTCAAAAGCCAGTCCTTAAGTCAGTTCTTTAGTTCAAAATTTCTTATTTTGCGTATAAACTGATAGATTGGATAATATAACGAATGTTTGTTTTAGAAGTTGAGCTCCGGTTGACGGTTCAGTTCGGATAGGGATTCAGTTTTCCACTCTTTTGCCAACTCTTTTGGAAAATGTAAAGCGACTCAAACGATAAAATGCTCACAAAATGCAAAAATATATATTTTTTTGTCAGAATTTTCATTTTTTATTTATATTTATTATTTGCATATTTATTATTATTGTCTCAAATTATTAACAAAACCATAAAACAGATATAAAACTCATATGAATTTCCATCAAAAAGGATTTTTTAGAGTAAGCCCTCAACTAATTGATTTGTTGTAAGCATTAGTTATCAGCTATTTATTGAGGAAAACCGATATATTGAAGAAATATTTTTTAATCAGAATCAATGCATAATTCAGTGCCTGGATATGTATGATATGAATGATGTGAAGGTCGTATATCTTCAGCTCTCTTACAATTTATTCAGGGAAGGTATGGCCCGTGACTTCGTTAATGCTTACTCTGAATATTTGAGTCCTGACCCACCCTTACAAATGTTTTGGTCGTTACAGTGATTTAATTTAGTATAACCTGATCTAAATGTGGTCAAAAATGGTACAGACTTTTGGCTAGACGCTTTAAAGCAAAGAACCTTGGAAATATCTTATTAAATATCACTAATTCTTTACATAAGTTGATTATTATATATATAATTTATATGTATGAAATAATTGCAACGATTTGTGGATTTGTGAGAATACCCAATGTTTTACAGAAAATGTACTCTCGATATGACTCCGCTATCAATTTGTTTGTCTTAATCTGTAGTCGACTCCCAAACGTATTGCTCTTTATTAGTGAAGATCGGCTAAGATTTTAATTTACTAAAAGCCTATAAAATCTTCATTTTATTCTCTTATTGTCAATAAGATTCTGATCTGAAAAATAAAGCCAAGAAAGTTATTTGAGCAAGCAAAACTATTAAATATCACTTAACATTTGCAAAAAGGTATGAAAAGTCATAAAATATGAGTTCCATTGCTTTGATTGCCATAAATATCTAAAATATATTTAATAACAACTCTTCCGATAACAACTTTAATGAAGACTTAAGTGAATTGAGTAATGCTTTTAAAGCTTTAAACGAATGAAAGTGAAGAGAGTCTGAGTTCGAGTCTAATGATTATGAGTTTGAAAAGAAAGAATCGTCAAAATGAGGGGGTTTTGGACATCGGGTCATATCTGTTGCGACGACAATAATGAGCACATTTTTGTGTACGACATCAACAAAAAAGTGACACAAATGTGCGAATCTATTATAACAAAAAAGTCTGTGACTGCCTTTGACTGCATGACTGACAGACCGAAAACGCGGTTCGAAGACTGTTCTTACAATTACTGCAATACTGATAATACACTCGGCTTTGAAGCAGATCTGAAAAGACTGCGCAAAATGTATTTGACGACTATTGCAGCCGTTTTCCAGTCCATTCATCCCCATTGCCATTGAGCTAAGGCTTAGACTATGACACAAATGTGTATAAATGTCTGAATTTCATTTCAATGTCGACCACTTTTGTCTCATCACATAAGATAACTATCATTAGATTCAATCCCGCAGTTTATCCAAATATTGTCTTAATTTATAGCTTAGTTTAATTGGACTTTAGTTTAATGTCTTTGTCATTGAGTCCATCACTAACTGAAAGCTCATTATTTGAGTTCAAACCTAGAATTTAAATAACAAAAGATATTAATCTTGGAATAAATCTTTCATAAGTTGGCTCTTTTTTAGTTTGCTATCAATGTTATGCTTTATTCTATGATTTCAAATCAAAAGACTTGCGATTCTACTGTACTGAATGTGAGGAAACCCCTTCACCAGTGCTATAAATCCATGTCTTGTGCGGTAGACTATAATTTTGTTTAATAGCCTTAATTATAAGGACCGACAAATAAATAATTGAAATTGTGTTCAAAGAAAGTACTGAACAATACTTTTATCGACCGGTTTTGCGCAAAACACTTTTCCAGCGGTTATACTAACTTATACTCGGTCATCAGGGATAAGCAAGCTCATCCATTTAAGATCCGGGATCAGTCCCAGTAAAGTCACTGATTTTAAGTCATGGAGTTATACCTTCTTTTTCTTCTATAAAAGGATAATATTTTAATTGCTTAACATCGAGCATGGTGGCTTTTATTGGAAATGACTTTCATGGGCTGATCCCTTCTCAAAGCCAACAATAATTGTGAGAAAACTAAAATTCCAATCCTCCGAAGTCTGCAAAGAATTGCTTTCAAATCGGCATAAATTGGAGGCAAATATAGTGCGCAAAAAAAACTTATCTTCAAAACATTGAGTCCCAAGGGATCCGACTCTGGCCTTCAATTTTAAACATTTATAACTTTTAAGTTGCTTGCTCTTTTCTCTTCATTTCACTTTAGTGAATCAAACAATAAAATTGGTGTAGCAAGACACATTTTTGATAGAGCCTAAAGAGAGGTACTTGGCCATTTCATTTTTTTTTCCAAATCAGTGACTTCGAAGTAAAACTTTTGAAAGTATGGTATAGGAGGGCGTCGTCACAACTTTCACTCATTTTCCTATTGATATATAGATTTGAAAAAACAAGAATTTGTGTGAGATTTCAATTTTGAGTAATCCATCTCTTTATGAACTGTTAACATAAGTCAAATACAAGGATCGGAATACAGGGAATACCTGAAAAGCTGTTACGCTAAACAGCTTTACTCTCTGGTAGTGTTCATTAAATCAAAGGAAGCTTTGAAGGAAACAAATGTTAGGAAATGTGAGTAAAAGTCTATTTATGGACACAATTTGTTGATTGATGGGAATGAGGCTAAAAGAAAACTTGTCCAGATATACCACAAGCAACTATTTTTAGCGCCTATGCCTTCAAAGAATATCCTTTCAATAGATTTTGTTTTAAACGGCAAATGAATACAAAATTTGAGACAACATTTGAAAAAACAAATCTATTCTATAGAACCGAAACTCATCTGAAAATAGTTTACGAGTTTATGCATCAAAAATAGATTTTAGTCAAACTCTTTGAGTATTTTTTTTTCATAAGAAATAAAGTCGTTATATCTTTCTTTATAAAATGGCTGATAAGCAAGTACAAATTTTATATTCTAATCAATTTCAATGTTAAGTTAATTGTTTGAGGAATAATCTGGAATTTAGAGAATATATCCTTTGTTTCCGGTTAGCATTTGAGCAAACATTGAACATTGAACTAGTTCACTTAAATTTGGAGCCAACTTTTGAGGAATCGGTGATCCGTTTCTTTTTACCACAATTTCGTTGTCTCTGTTGTGAAAGTTTGCCCAAAGAGTTGTCAAAAGTGACAAAACAATGGGAACGAATGGAAAGCTCCCGGTTCCCTATAATTGACTGAATGCACACTTGAAAAGCCAGACAAACAGAAAGAGTGAACAGAATTTTAATTAATCCTATAATTTGAAAAAAGAAGTGTTTTTTTACTTTCTCCAAATATCAAGAATTGGGATGAAGTGGATTCTCTCCCAAAAATTCTTTAAAAATAGAGCTTTAATTTTGAAAAGTGTTGAACATCGCATCGACTCTTAGATTTCAAACAATGTCTCCGATTGAAGGGACGGGTCTATCGCTCACTTATCTTATCTTTGCTTTGATTGCGGAAAAGCTGAACCCTTGAGTGTTCTCTGCTTTGACTGCCAACAAACCTTTGGTTAATAATACTTATCTCTAAAAAGCATGAAAAAGAAGAGAACAAAAAACCATTTTATGAATTAAAACATTTCTCTGAAAACTGAGACATTATTGACAGCAGTGTGTTATACGACTAGACTATGGAGAATGCATTTTAGACACAAATTGATTTATTAAGCCACTAGTTAAGTTTACCTTGATCACCTTATGAAGTAGAGTATCACTTAACTTGTCGAATTTGAAATTTCCTCTGAGGCATTCTAATTAATCAAGTTCCAATTAGAAATGTTTGACACATCAGCTCTATCTGTGATATAATTTACTTTTAATACGAGTTTTATCTCAAACCTATAAAAACGTTTTAAATACTTTTGATTTTTGTTTTTGAATTAAAATCAAATCTATGATAACCTATAAGCCATTTGATTCACAAATTGATAGTTAACTCCAATTAGAAGTCAATGCTTTCATTTATTTGAAAAGTCGCGCGAATCAAATCGATTCAAAACTTTTTGATCGATACAAAAGAAATTGCTTTTCATCTGATTTAATGCATAAAAGAGTGGATTTTCTCATACTTTGGATCTCTCTATTGATTTGTAATAAAATCGTTAGAATCGCTTCAGAAATGAATGTAATTCTTCTGATTTTCAACATTTTTTTAATTTTTATTTCAATTTTTGTATAAAAGGATGAAAGGGATGACTATATTCTAGCAAACAATAACAGTTACGAACGGATTATTAAAGAAAAGTCTGATATCATGAAGTATTCGGTTGTGTTCCTCATTAGCGGTACTTTCAATGTGACGATCCGTCAAATACTTATCATTTCGATAGGATTTTTAGTCTCTCTTCTCATTTCTGGTTTTCTGATTTTGTCGATTATCTGTAAAATTATAATTGATATCCAAAGGATTCAAAGCCTTTAACCAAAATATTTAAACAATTTGTCGCTCTTCTTAAGTAAAAGATAAAAAAAATTGTAAAAATAAACTTCACTTCGATTTTGTTTACTTTCTTTGAAATGTGTTCACGAATTGAGAAAAATAGTGACAAAAAACAAGTTTATGTAATAAAAAAGTTTATGAAAAGTTAGAATCGTATCAAAACTTTTGTTTAATTTCAAGTTCTGAACACAAATCGGATTAATGTTTGAAAATGAGATCGAAATCAAGAGAAAACTGTGTTTTGGTGTGTTTTGTGAACAAACATTGATTCGTTGAATCGATTACTAGGAGATTGAGTTAAAGCAAATGGTAGTCATTTGAGTCGACTTTGTTTTAAAAGATTAATCTTTTTTCTCTGATTTGATTGAATCAAAATGAGAACAATTGTTTGGGAATTATTGAGTGAATTAGTGTCTGAACCACAGTATCCTATATTAGTGGAACGTATCGACTCTCAATCAATGAGTGCAAAACAGGGCTGAGTTGGGCGAACGGAAAGAGCCTCAGAGCCTCCGACTCGTACTCAGCCGTAAGCTGTGAGCTATAGACGAAGGGCTCGCCTTTGATTAGTCGCCAATTGTATTGAGTGTAGAACCAAAACAGAGTATACGAGGAGACTCTCCTTAGGAGAGTATATTTATATAACTCCTCTTTAAATAAGTTTTTATCATTCGATCCGATAGTCTGTCCATAAAATCCAATGTCATTAAGTGTTTATTATTAGTAATAAAACACAATCTCCTAATATATCGTTTAAAACGGCCTAAAAGTGCGCTAATTATGGGCCATAAAACTCATTTGCTTTGAATATCTTCACAAATATTTCGTATACTCTCTTAAACTCCGATTATTTTAATGTATTATTTGTGTCGACCATTATTTCTATTATTCCTTTTGATATATCAGTGAAAAGATATTTGATTTGAAATAAATTCAGACAATTATAAGAATATAAAGAATGTTAACTTTTCTTTTTATGCCTCATATAAAGCCATCTGAAAGTCTGCTATTACTCGGGCACTGGAATCGCAGTGAATGGCAATGGATGGCAATCGTATGGCGTGATATCCATTTCGTGATATGTTAGCCAAAAAAGGTAGTGCTTTAATGTATTAAAGTTGTGCAGATCTGCCTGTTTTCTCATACATCTCATCCCAACATAATTGGGTATTAAAGCGGACGCACAGACAGAGCTCAGAGGGAGCATAGAATGGGGAGAGAGAGAGAGAGAGAGAGAGAGAGAGAGAGAGAGAGAGAGAGAGAGAGAGAGAGAACTGGATTTGCTTTTGATGAGAGAATAGCATTGAGAGTAAGAGATAAGGTTGGCACAGCATAAGCACAGCATAAGAATAATGAGAGTGAGTGGTGTATAGCTGTCGCCCCTATTCCTGAGTGTGAGTCTCTCCCAACACTTGGCATCGATTTTGTGTTTGTGTTGTGTTGTGTTCTCTCATCTGTTTCTCTCCATTCGTCTTCGGATAACATTATATGAGTTAACGTTTGAAGAGTCGGTTCAAAAATTTTGCTGATATTTAGTAATAATAATAATATTGTCCTAATGTTTGTCTCGTGTTTGCGCACAACTCAGTCACTGATCCTCTTCGCCTAAATTCATGGCAGATATCGCTTTGAATTTGAATTTAGTCTCCTTTGAAGAGATGTCAACTTTGGTTCCAATGATTGACACAATCGACTGATTCCAGTGATTGATGTTATTTGCGATCGTCTGACGAGAGTCCATATAATTGGAACAAAGAGTTCTTTACTTAAAAACTCTTTATTATTAAAACTTTGAGATAAAAATTATGGTTAAAAAGAAGAAAACGGTTTCTCCGGAGGTATAACTGATTCCAATTATTTCACTCGAAGTTGACTTAAGTTTGAATTTCTTTTCAGTCGAAATCAGTTTCAAGTAATTCATTGAATTCACAGGAATTGAGTTTCGAGAGAACCGATGAGACCGCAGAACAACACTCAGAGACGACAAACACTTTGACCACAAAAACAATTCCTTCGTTTAAAAGTGAGGAATGGATTTCAAATCGTTATTCAAATAATTCAAAGAAAACAAAAGTTTGGAAAAGTCTTAAACAAATCCTATCGAGTGATAAGACGTCGTCTTTAAGTGGTTTTCCTTATACTTCGCTCGACTGTCAGCCCTCTCGAAAGCCAGCCAAACGTTATTCGGATTTGAGTGGACTGACCGCCAAATACAAAGACCCGACAACTCAACTACTTTACCATAATTTGGATGAATTCGCTTTAATTAAAACCTTTTCTAATGACTTAATTAATGGTTATTTAGAACTAAGAAAAGCCAACCTCTGATCCATTGATTCAAATGCTCTCCAAATATGATTTCATTTATTGGAAATCAAATATACTTTTATATCATTTATTAATTGAATAAAATTGAAAATTGATTGCAAACTATATTTAAATTCTAACTTCGATTTGATTAAAGGGAAGGCATTTGAAAATTATATCTTTAGTTAGGAAAACAGCGACGAAACAATTGGAGAGCCCTCAGGCAGTACTCATTTTTTAATGAGAAATGAGTAAGGTGACTTAGGGCTATCAAATTGGAAATTTCATTCATAATTGGAGGGTTCGGCGCTTTCCCTCCTCTACTCTGCGATTACACACAAGAGATCACAGAATTATTGATTGGATTCTTTGCAAAACGTTTCAGATATTTGTCGACGCGATTACACCATCTCTTGGAATGAGACAAAACATCACTAATTCACACAAATTTTATTTCCTCTCAAACTCACTGAAAATTGAAATTAGTTTAAAACAATGGTATACTTGCCATTGCATTACCGGTGCATTAGCACTGGATTAGCACTGGATTAGCACTGGATTAGCACATTAGCATGCACAAACAGCATCTCAACAAATATTACTTTCTATATATTGAGGGCAAGAATGAGAAAAAAGATGGTTTGATCGGACCTTTTCTTCTTTTCCTTAATTATTAATAACAACTTATTTTAGTTAATAGAATGAAATGAAACTTAAGTTTCCATAAAAAATGATTTATTTTTCTTTCGAATGAAATGAAAACAATTGAAAAATATTTTACAAAAATTATTCAAAAAAGAGTATAATTTAAATGAATTTAACGAATATTAATCCAAATGACGATAAGTTATGTTTCGTTTGATTTCGCGATTTCTGTCTTATACTTATTGATGGCCTCTTTGGCCACTTTGAGCATATCCTTGAGGTCAGCGATTTCGAGTCGGACTTTATTTTTTGCACTTAAAATAGTGGTCAGAGTTCTCTCCTTTTTGTCCTCGAAGTCGGTCTCGTGTTTGACGTGTCCTAAAGTCAACTGTCGATTAGAGGACAGGAGTTGGGACATCATAACCGACGGGTCTTGAAATATGATTTCGTCGTAAAACTCGGAAACCAAATGTTTCTTAATATTAATCACATTATTGTCTGTTTGGAAGAGCTTCAGAATGTGGTATATAGTGACGGGTCGTTCGTTAGGATCGATGAAATATATTTTGATGACAATCTCGAACTCACCCCAACCCGTTTCGGTCACTTCATACGGAGGTTTGGTTATCACTCGGTTCGGGTTCTGATAACTCTCGTGGAGTTTAAAGTGAACTTTCTTTACATACGAAGACATGTCTTCATTCTTATATGGCTTCACATAAACAGTCCACTGATGTGTGTGACCGTCTTCTTCACGTTTTTTACCGAAATATTTGGCCTGATTTCCGTAGACAATCGGTTTGACAACAGTCGTGCCCTTCACCCGACCGCCAGAGTCGGGCCCGTATTCCACAATTTTAGACTTCATTAATGCCATTTCAGTCATTGTTTTTCGATTTGTTTACAAATGTTTTGCAAATCGTTATCAAAAAATCGGTGTTTTTTCTCAAAAACTAATCACAAAAAGAGGCAAAAAAAGGCAAATAAAGGCGTTTATTATAGAGACAGTCATTCATATAAAACGCCTCAAAACTGTTCTTCAAATGACGTAAAACAGGAGTCAATCAAAAGTGCCCTCAATTTAAGTGACATTCGTTTGACTGAAATAATTGTTTGCCTTCTCCTCTATTTGTGGACATCATTTGTGAGCACTAAGTCTTCAGCTCAGCCTTAATATCGACGAAATTGAGTGAAGAAAATATCGATGAATCAGACGATGCCTGCAATCAAAGGTGTCTTTCCTTTAAAGCGTTGAAACAAACAATTTATTGAATTTAATTTTCAAATGAAATGAAATCTATTTTCAATGTTTTAATCAATTTTATAGACAAAGACTTGAATTAAAATGAGTTCAACCAATAATTGTTCGGAAAATGCAATCAAAGAAGTGAATAACACCGTCGGTGACAATGATATCGGGTTTGTTCACAATTTACTACTTTTACTGATATTTGTCTAAACTTTTTATTTAAAACTACTTTTAGTCAAAATTCATCGAAAAATGAGATCAAAAAATCAAAGAATAAGAACCGAAAGCATAAGAAGAGTAAAGAGACGAACAACTCTTCAGCCGATAAGTCTAACCACTCAGATGTGCCACAAATGTGTTGCACAGACTCTGGATGTTCGGCATCAGTGGCCCACTCTTTACAGTCTGACGGTGCCATCGGAGGACAGCCTGAATCGGGCACAGATCCGACCGAAATGAATGCCTGGACTTATAATAAACTTCAAGACATTAAGAAAGCGGTCGAAATGCTTAACCTCTACCAGGGATCGGGTCCGGCAAAGACATCCGAAGAAGCACTCAAGAAACGGTATGACTTTTGGGAGACCCAACCGGTGCCCAAATTGGATGAAACCCCTGAGTCTAACGAACCAATAGAAGGCCCTAAGAATAAGGAACAGATAAAACCGGATTCACTCAATCTTCCAAATGGTTTCCTTTGGGACACTCTTGACATCAACGACGACGCAATCGTAAGCAGTGATCAGTTGAAAGGTTGTTCTCATTTATTGGTTTGTCTTTAGCTAAAAGAGTTATATTTGTTGCTCAACGAGAACTATGTCGAAGACGACGACAATATGTTTCGGTTCGACTATTCGCCTGAATTTCTCCATTGGGCGCTCAAACCTCCCAATTGGCAGAAGGAATGGCACTGCGGAGTACGCGTCCAGAAGAGCAACAAATTGGTCGGTTTCATTAGTGCCATTCCCGCCCGCATTAAAGTCTATGACAAGTAAGACCTCAATGGATCTGTTTTATGACATTTGTCTGATTTGTTTGATTTGTTGACAGAACCATAAAAATGGTTGAAATAAACTTTCTTTGTGTTCATAAGAAGTTGCGCTCCAAACGAATGGCTCCGGTTTTGATCCGTGAGATTACACGAAGAGTCAATTTGATGGGTATTTTCCAAGCAGTTTATACGGCGGGTGTGTTTCTGCCCAAACCTGTGGGCACCTGCCGTTATTGGCACCGATCTATTAATCCCAAGAAATTGGTTGAAATCAAGTTCTCTCATTTGAGCCGAAATATGACTCTTCAGAGAACAATAAAACTCTATAAACTTCCCGACGATATCAAGACTTTGGGTTTTCGGAAAATGCAATCAAAGGACACGAAAAAAGTCCAAAAGTTATTGACTTCGTATTTGAATCGCTTTGATTTATCGCCTGTTTTTGATTACGAAGAAATGGTTCACTGGTTTACTCCCCGCGAGAATGTGGTCGACAGCTTTGTTGTTGAGGTATGGCTCCCACTGCGG
This sequence comes from Punctoribates punctum, assembly GCA_034698165.1. Taxonomy (NCBI): domain Eukaryota; kingdom Metazoa; phylum Arthropoda; class Arachnida; order Sarcoptiformes; family Punctoribatidae; genus Punctoribates; species Punctoribates punctum. The sequence continues at coordinate 11,890 of JAQGBD010000175.1, read as the reverse complement.
CTCAAATTCACTTATTTTCAATAATTTCATTGATATTTCAGCGACCGGTAAAAGACGGCAAAAAAGGTGAGACTCAAATCGTAGGGTTCGCCAGTTTTTATACACTGCCGTCGACTGTTATGCATAACCCCAACTATAAGAGCATTAAAGCCGGTTATGCTTTCTATAGTTTCGGCTCCGATCAACTCAGCCTTCAAGACCTGATGCAAGACGTCCTCATTGTCGCCAAAAATGTTTGTTTTGATCTTTAGTTTTGATTTTAACCATTGATCTGAAAAATATTTATCAAATGATAGGCCGGTTATGACGTATTCAATGCCTTAGACCTGATGGACAACAGAGAGTTTCTCGAGAAACTAAAGTTCGGAATCGGCGACGGAAACCTTCAATACTATCTCTTCAATTGGAAGTGTCCGCCACTAACACCAGAGAAGGTCTGATCTCTTGGCACTTGATTTTAGTTCTAAACCTATTCTGTTCAACAGATTGGACTCGTTTTACAGTAAATTGGATTTGAATTAAATTGAAACTAATTTTGCAGAAAATGTATTATTTATTGATTAAAGAATTTAAAAGCACTTAACTATTGCCGGCTTTTAATCTAAAATCGAGTTTTGCATTGACTGTAATTCTGGTCACTATTTAGTTGAAAACAAACAGTTATTTTCATTTATTGTTGTATTGATTTTATTAACTCTTATTTTAATCTTTTATATTAAACAAAATATATTTACTTTTACTTCAATTCTCGATTCGGTTAGAAATGCATTCATTTTTCGATTTTTAAACTTATATTTTATTAGATTTTTTCCAATTTTAATAAAATATTTTATAAATGTTTTTCATTTAAAGGAGTCTCAAATTTATGGCATTTTTAAGGAGTTTTGGTATTAAAATACTTATAAATATGTGAAACAAAATTAAATAACAGAATATAATAATTATTAACAAAAATGGGTTCAATGGTTGCCATTCGGCAAAGAGTTGGGCCAATTCAGTGAAAACGAATCGGACGTCACTTTTCTGAACATAACTGACGGGTGATTAGAATTGTTATCAATAGTCAATACTTTTTCTTTTTTGCCGAGTTTGCAGTGAAGGGGTGTTCCCACTCTTACTTTCAATTCCTGTTTTTGGATTCTGTGAAAACAAATTGGATTAAACCGATATTCAACTGATTTGAATGACAGATGACTTACAAGTAGTATTGATGGAGCAGAACAGCCACCAGTTCTCCCACTCTATTGATATCAGAGTTTTGATTATCTCTTAAATTGATTAATGAAAACACAAAATCGTTTCCATCATTCAAATGAATGACAATCAGTTGGTCCACACCGGGAGAGACACTGATTCCGGTCATATTTTGAATAGGAATCGGTTTCTTTAATGGCGACTGTTTTTTGATATCGAATTTATAGATGTAGTGATTGGTGACAACGACCGCCCGATCGGCGCTTTTGTTGAATTTATTAAATTTTCGGACATAACTCGAAAATAATATCTTTCGACAGCCAACGGAATCGGTGAGAGTGAGCTTGGTGAACGCAGACGAAAACTTTCCATAATCATCGCTCTCAACTTTTTTGTCCAAATAACTGCCCTCCCAACCGATGTTGAAACCCCAGTCCCTTCGCCTTCCTTTGAAAGCCTCGGCCGCAATAATTTTCAGTTGCATTTGAGGCCACTCTTCGCGCGGAAACTTTTTCAAAACCATAAAAGCTCTCCATTTCTGATAAATTGTTCTCAAATTATTAATACCCGGATTATGTCTGAGTGAAGTGGGAGGTGCCGGCCATGGAAGTGATTTTCCATAATCTCTCATATTTTTGACATTTCTGTAAAGTCGTGTGATTTGGTCGATATATTTGCGAACTCTATACCGACGGTAGTATTCAATAATAACTTTTGCGGCTTTCATTTTCCGGTATCTGTTTCTAGCGATGGCGCCCCTCCACAACTTCTGAAGGAATACCACAATATGATGCAAAAGTTTTGTCCGCTCCGTCTCTAAGGTAGAGATAGTTTGTGGCGATCGGACAAAAATCTTTGTTTTGCCGTATTTGACATCATTTGTGAATTTGTTTTCGTCGATTAGTAGTCGACAGCCCTCCTTATCGGTGCCTCCTCTGAAATTAGGCCAAGTGCTGGGGGACAGCATCTTATATCTTCGCAAAAATCTTTCGTAAGTCATTCTGTATGCAAACCCGGCTCTTCTGACTCTGACATTTTCAAGAAGACCGAGATATGCCACCTGATGACCGACCCTCTCCTCGTCAAACATAACGGGAGACTTCTGTTCATTAGGTTTAATACATCGGACATAATACGGCTCTTTTGACATCAATTTCTTTACCAAAGCTATCATTGAAGTCTTGAACATAAAGCCAGCGGTGGCGGGTCTTTTTGTTACAGCGGTCACCTGTTGGGACCCCTCCGGAAACATATCTGGAAATAGATATTAGAGAACTTGGATAACAAATGCTTTGAATCCAATCTTTACAAACCTTTGATCACAGGATCAGAACTATTGAATAGAAGACGTTTGAAGTCTTGAAAGAGAGTGTCCTTATTCTTGTCGAGAAAACCGATGATTGAATAGTTGACATCACCCGCGTAGTGCTTTATGCGGAAGTCCCTGTGATGGACCAGACTTTTATCTGTTGGGCACAAACGGCGACTCATATAGTGTTTATGGCCGGAGAGCTTTTTATCCATTGACTCTAAAAGCAATTCATCGGTAACTTTGCCGACATTAAGACAGGCCTCGTCTATGATTGCGAGAATTCCCTTATGGTTTTCCTCAACCAAATTGCAAATAACAGCGTTATTGAAGTAATCGATGTGTTGCCATTCGATTCCTTCCCTCTGATACTCTTCCTGTTCTTGTTTGAGGACCAGTTCTATGAATAATTGTTGGAGTTTTTCATTGCAGTAATTTATGCAAAACTGTTCGAAACTGTTGTCGTCGAAGATTTCGAAACCGTAAATATCGAGAACTCCAATGACAGCGCCTTTCTTTCCGAAGCTAATACTTCTTCTGTTGGCCTCTGAGTCCACATCTATGGCGGCATTGATTTGTTTGACTATATGTCCGAACAGTCTCTCATAAATAGCTTTGGCGAAGGCGTCCCTTCCGAATGAGGCCTCATTTTTCGTGTGCTGTTTAGACATTACTTCTCCTCCGGCGGCGATCACCCGATGGCACAGAGTTTTCTTTAACTCCATTTCATTGACTGACAAAAGTTGTCCGATTAAACGAATCTCTTTTGTTGAAGAATCCGATATCTGAATAATGTCCTCATTATTGGAATCATAATTGAAGTCAATATTTCCCAAATGAAGAATCGATGCAATGATTTTCCAATAGGTCTCGCACTGGGATTCACTGAAATTCAGAACTTTCATAGCACTTCCCACTGCCTTATAGTCAGTCTTGTCATTTATCGAATCCACCTATAATTTAGAGTTCAAACAATCTTGTACACTTTTTTTTAATGTATTACAATACGCAATTTATTAACCTAGAAACTTAGCAGCTAGATAGTAATACATAGTATACAATTCTAAAATGATTACCTTGGGACTTCCTCCTTGTTTGAGATAATGATAATAATTGGAATCTTTCTTCAGACCTAATTTGTTGAGAGTCTGATCTGTGGACCCATTGAGGAGTTGATAAAAAGAGTGGAAATTTCGTTCACCCTTTTGTTGTCCGATTACTCGCGACTTAAATATGAGAAAATAGTTTTACCAAAAAATCGTTAAATATTTTGGGAATACTTTTTCGAGCAAATAGTTGCTGACGTGACCTCCCAAAGGGTCGCCTTTGAAATCGAAGTTAATGTCCATATATTTGCCAAAACGACTCGAATTATCGTTTCTATTGGTCTTCGCGTTTCCAAAGGCTTCCAAAATGCAATTCGATTGAAGCAAAACATTCTTAACTCTAATCAAAGTTTTGAAGTCATTTAATAATTGATTACAAATATGAGGAATAAAAACCTTTCAATTTCTTGTTGTCCACCAATGTTAGTGATGGCAGCGATATATCTCATTATAATCTTTGAGGCCTCCGTTTTTCCGGAACCACTTTCACCTGAAAACTCAAAGATATAGCAAATGGCGAAATCGGAAATAATTATTTCTAAATTTACCAGAGATTACAATACAGGTGTCTTTGAACCTCTGTTTCATTGTCTTATAGGCCGCGTCTGCGATCGAGAATATATGGGGCGGTCTCTCGAAGATTTCGCGCCCCTTATAGTCGTTGACATAATCGGAGCCATAAATGTTGACACTTCGGTAAGGGTTAATAGAAATGCAAACTTCGCCGATATATGTATATATTCTTCCCGACCCATGTCTACAATTATAACCAAAATTAAAGTTTTAATCACTTTTATTATTATTACAATTATTGTTTAATTGAGTGAATTTCACTTTTAATATACTTTTAAGAAGTTTTCTCTTTTGTTATTCTAGTTATTTATTATTCAATATTGAAGTTAATAACCCCTTTAGTAATCATTTCACAGATAATCCATTTATTTAATAATTTAAATAATAAAATAATTGCTTTTATTGAGATTTTAAAAAGAATTTTTTATTAATTTCTTTTTATTTATTTTAATGGAACAAAAAAATATAAAAAATTATTATTATTTAGAAGTAAAAGTTTGTGACTTGAAATACCTTGCTATATTGCTATATTGCTATATTCAATAAATACTCAATTGGAAATATTTGAATGAATATTTTAAACAATACATTGTATATTATTCAGGAGTAATTGAACAAGTTTATTTACTTTTCAAGCGATTATTGTCTAATGATATTTCAATCGACAGAATGTCTTAATTTATGCAAATTTTGAGGCAAATGAGAAATATATTGAGAAATGTTTTGAGAATTTGAGTTATTATCCAAATTGAATAATTGGAGACAATTGGGAACAAACTGTCAAAAGTGGTGTCACTTCTCTTCTCTTATGTATTATTTTAGAGTTCATTCGAAACTTGAATACGACTTTCGATTATTGTTATTATAAACGCTTGGATTCATTCCCTCACTAATAGATATTTAATAAACTAATTGTAAAATTGTTTTATTTCTTTACAAAACTGTGACTTATTTTAATATTTTTATTATTTATATGTTTTCGACGAATGGTTTAACACTTAAAATAGTAAACCTATGATACGAAGCAATTAATTATTGACACAATTAAATGGTTTCACATATTTTTTGCTCAATTATTACACATATTAGATATGATTTTAGTTATCATCAAAAAAAATGTTTATCAGTTCATATGTTGGCTTAAATTCATTAAAATTTATGTAATTGAAACGGATTTTGAATTGTTTGTCTGCCTTAATGCTCTCCTATTCTCAGATAATCATGCTTGAGAAAGGTTCTTGATTAATTCAATTGTTATCATAATTAAAGAATAAACTTTTCAGTGTTTGTAATTAACAAATAAAAACAGAATATTTTGAATGAAATTTTTAAATTTATTTTAGAATATAATCGTTGAGCGAAAAACTGAAGCGAAGGGTATTTCCTTTGTTTTACTAATGGTTTAGTTTTGTTTTATGGGAATTTATAATATTTTACTTCAAATGAAGATAACCTTCAATCCGATGATTCACTCCATAAAAAATTCCATTAAATTAATTGATCTCAAGATTTATGGAAAATATGTTTTTAAGGAATTTGATGTTTGACTCATATGTTTGCGAATTAAATCATAAATATTATCACAAATCCGGATATTGTTTTCACAAAACACTTGCAATCATTTTCACCCATTTCTATTATTACCTCCAAAATAAGTTTTCCCACAAATTTTTGTTAATATTTTTCATTTCTCATCTCAACTCTAAACAAGATTTTATATTCAAGTGATTGAGTATTAGTTAGACTTTTCAAGGTTTGAAAGTTAATCGCCCCCTGAGTTCCCTCTGTTCCCTCTGTTCAGCTCTGGTTCTAATGTTAATCATAAAATATTTTTAGATGTGAGGCATAAAAATAAATTATTAGAGAGAGATATGACAAGAATAAAATGTTTTACGAATGCAATGTTTCCAAAATGATGTACCATGATCATTTGAAAATAAAAATAACCGAATCACAAATAAATAAGGGAATTGAATTGTCATTCTTTGACATTTGTAAATGACATCGATATATATTGTTATTCACTTTTGTTCAAAGAATTTGAAATTATCTCAGATTAGAAATAAAAGTTAAGTCAATTCAAACCTAACTTTGGATATAATCGGTTGTCATAACTCATGACTACATCTAATCTCATATAAGAATTCCATTATTTTTTGCAATACTCTATATTTCAAAAAATATCAAATAATAATATAATATTGAAATAAAAACTTATTTATTGCAATGAAAAGTCATTTCATAAGTTTTGTCAAATGATAAAAACAGGAAATCGTTTGTCAGAAAAGAATTGTTTCCCAAATAATTCCGATATAAATGACATCAAATAATTTGGTGGCAAAAGTTTCTTTCAATTTAATATTCGTCAATAAAGGCATATCGAGTGCGAAATCTGAGACCTTAACAATACTTTGATTGATATTCGTTCCAAAAAAATTCTGACAAAAAAAAGGAAAATTATACTAAAAATCACTTATTCTGAGCTCTGACTCATTCTGGGGACGACACAGACTCACAGCTTATTTCTCAAAACAAATGTTACAAATTCTTGACTTCAATGTTCATGAAATCAGTTTTTATTAGAAACCGGGTATTAGTGAACGCCTACACTTTTCTGCCATAAAAGCATTTATTCGATCAATTCTTGCCTTTAAATTCATTTTTAAAAGGATTTGCATTTGCCCTTGCTTCATTAATATTACTTTAAAACTTATTCGAATTCAGTAAATGATAATTTTCTTGTCTTTTGGTTGTTGTTTACAATTGCACCTTGCTAGAAGTTTGATGTCTCAGTTAAATATTAACGAAGATATGAATTAAGTGAAAAGTAATTTTAGATTAAGTTTATAATTGGCTTCAAATAAGTTATTTATTTTAAAAATATAATTAAATCTATTAAATTAATTTTGAGATAATAAAAGAATGGATTAAAGTAATTGTTTTCAAACCTTATTCTCAGATTCTCAACAAAGGAATTCATTGAGAGGTCGTCCAGAAGGACAGCATCTCCGACACCAACTTCTGAGAGTCTGTGAGCCATTGGAGCCAAGAATTCAAAATTATAGTCGAGTTTTGGTTATATTCCGAAATTTGGAACTAATTTCATATAAGAATATTTTGCTATCAATTAATATAAAAATAAATAAAACACTTGAGAATAGCGACACTTTTCTATGGCATCAAAGTATTGAAAACATTTTTAAATCAAATAAAGCGAATAGAAGTGAATATCTCCTCCGTTAAGGCAACGGATATTCACAAAAATTGAGTGGAAGGCAGATGTTGTCAGAGTTGGTTGTTATAGCAGTTTGTCATAACTGCGATAGTCGTCTCTTTGGTCTGTGCTCTGGTGGTGCTGTGCTTTCCACTCATTCCAACTAAAACTTCTGCAATAAATGAAAACTACTCATTGCATAACTCGACGCACAGAACAGCACTGAATGGGAGTTAACTTTCATTAGTTTCAAAACTAATAACTATAAGCACTCGTTTGACTGCTATTCCAAAGAACCCGTTTTGAAGAAAAAATTCAAATTTTGAACACTTTTTTCGATTCACTCTTTTTTGCAGGATCCCATTTAGCCGAATCCTACTAAACCGAATCCTTGTTAGCCGAAAAATACCTGACAGAATCCCTATTTACCTAGTCCCACTTGGCCGAATATTGAATTGAAAAATTTTATAATTAAAATTCACCACTTCTTCAAATTATTCCAAATAAATTAACATTTATCACAAAATTAAGAGATTACACAATCAAGTCTTAATATGTTTGATTTTAAAATCTAATTGAACATGCATTTTTTGTACATAATTTCTCGGTAAAGTGAGATTCGGTCAAGTGGTATTCGGCCAAAAGGGGGGACACCCTTTTTTCTTTTACTTCATATCTTTAACCAAATCTTATCTAATATCTGATGAATAGAAAGGTTTCCAAAAGTATATTAAGTAAACTGAAATAAATGCCTTTTAGTAAAATTAATATTCGTTTTAAAATGATTCCCTATTTGTGGTAAATCACTGGCAATGTTCAGAATTCAGATTCAGTTCAGACCCTTTTGATAATTACTTTAGTTTTAACATAAAGGCTATGAATTCACATTAATATCTCATTTTTGCCATTAAGTGGTTATCAACTCATAAATTATTTTTGTCTCGGATTCTAAACTTTAGAATAAAGACTTTCAATGATTGAGTGAAAAATTCCCATTTTGTCAACAATTCATAGACATTATAAATATGAGACATAACCAAGACTTCTCAGAGCGTGTAAGCTTGCTAAATTTAGTTATGCTTACAAATCTCCATTTCACATATAATTGAACCATTCATAACTAAGCCATCTTGCTCATAAAGAGTGATTTATAATAAATCATTGATTACTTATACAAATTAAAAGAAAAAGTGATACAAATTCAATGAAAATGGGACAACAGTTTCTGTTCACTCATTTTTGGAGAATAAAAGCCAAAGGGATAGGAATCCATTTCTTAAAATCTTTGGTCGCCTTTAAGGCATTTCCATTGATTTGACTCAAAGAAACCTCAACTGACCTGAAATCAGTTTTGTTCAATCATTTGTGTTAAATAAACCCCACTTTCATCTGATATGAGTTTTACTTCAAATAATCGTCGATTTAATCGATTAGAAAACATTTGATTACAAATGTTTCCAATGAATGAGTCAATAAATTAAATAAATTCTTAGATTAATGTTGTCTTTAATTAAAATTAAAAACGAAATAATCTCAAAAGAGATAATAGAAAACGTCTTTTATTAAAGAATAAAAAAGTGAAATAAAATTTTGTAGTAATTAAAACTCATTTTTCTTTTTTGATTTGAGAGGAAAGACATTCGAATGTCTTTGAAGTCAATGACCTATTCTTTGGCGACATATTTGTGAACGATTTTTGTTTTTCCGCAAAATATCGGATCATTTGATCACAAATTTCACGAATAGTTCGGAAATTTTCGATCGTTTTCTTACAGGAATCGAGTTTTTCAGAATCAGATTCCGGTATAATTTGATTCTTATTTGTTTCCTTAAGACAAGAATCACTTGAAATGGCATTGGATGGAGTGGCCATTCTTTTAGAAGTGCGATTCCGCTCTTCTCCAATTGAATGGTCACAGGTTTGAGTAGAAGAACTGATGGACCTCTTTTCAGTCTGTCTTTTCTCCCTTTCGGCAGATCTCTTCATAACTTCTGAATCCCTTTCCTTTTATAAAGTGTTTAAAATTTGAAAGAAAGCCCTATAATAGAGAGAATACCTGAGCCATGAAATTCCTCTGATGTCTGTAGCCTTTAATGTGTTGTATCGTATTGTTGACAGTCATGTCATAACATCTGCAAAGAAGACATTCGAAGAAATCGTTTCTCGTATTCATCTCTTTTATCGAATCCAAACCTAATTTAAAGAAACTCTGACTATATATAAGTGAAAAGTTGATTCAATTCAGACCTACGATCGAGTCTTTTGTTTGTTTCAAAAGACGGACCAATTGTTTGTATGCATCGCTTTGTTTCGGCCGATCGTTAGAATCCAAAGTCTAGTCATAGAAATAGATTTGTTGTCAGATAATTGATTCGAAACTAAAAAGTAATTCACAGTTTTATGTCGTCTTCCACTCAAGTGATTGGAATAGTCTAACAAAGACTGGCACTGAGTATGACAGCTCTGACAGCGAAGATTTTCGTCAGAATCGGCCGAATTGTGGCTCTCCAACAGACGAAAGTCTCTGACCCTTGAGTCGGGTGACTGGAATGGATCGCCGGCTCGAATCCTTTTTTCATTTTTTGTCTTTTCATTGAAATCATGCGATCGTTTGACTGATTGTCTCGAATCCACTCTTGAATTGTGTTGGGTATAGGGTCTTACATTCTGACCAAATTCGTGGCCAATTGAATGAACGACATTAAGATTGTCTAACGCTATGAATTAAAATTGGTTTCAATTTTCGATTATAGCCATTGAAGTGAATACCAATCACTTTATCGGCGACCGATGGAAGGCCACTGTTATTAAGTTTACGCGAATTTGATCGCCAATAGTTTGAGGAATACCAGTGATTAAGATCACTGGTTCGGCCCCTTCCCAATGGATAATTCGTATTTAAATTCATTGCTTTCAATAGAAATCGAAACTATATTAATAAACTGTTTGAAAGAAATGATAAGAAAATTGAAATTCAAATCTAAGTAAAAATGGAAATTCTGTACAGTTTTGGCCCAATTTTGGGGATTCTCTCATTTGAAGCTCATTTGAAGCGCGCACTCAATTCAAGACATTATTCAAATTATTTTTCCTTAAAATGGATTTGAATATAAATTTATTGAAGAGAAGTCCGGATTGGTATCAAGTGATGAAGCAATTGAAAGAAGACGACATTTTTCTGGTTAAGTATAAGCCGACCGAAGATTTGTTTGCATTACGAAAGACTGATCTCAAAGAATATCGAGATTTGGAAATATTTGAATACGAAAGCAATTTAACCAATAGATTGAAACACAAGAATTTGTTGCCATTCGTCACTAGTTTTGTCTCCGACTCTCATTTGTGGACAATAATGCCTTTCGCGGAATTTCAGTCTTTGGCTGATTTGTCGGTACCTTTCGGTTGGTCTGAAGAAGCGATTGCTTTGGCGATGAAAGATGTGTTGGAAGCGGTTCACTATTTGCATAACAACTGTATTATTCATAACTCTATCCGTTGTTCTCATATTCTTCTGTTCGGTTCGCCTGAAACCGAATTTCGTTGCATTCTTTCGGGACTCAAATATTCAGTGAATACGATAAGAAGTGGAGAAATAGTGACCACGATATTCGATTATCCTATCAGAACAGAAGTCAACTACAATTGGTTGGCTCCGGAAGTTCTCGAACAGAACCTTTTCGGCTATGATATTAAAGCTGACATTTACAGCATTGGAATCACTTGTTGTGAACTAAGTAACGGTTCGATACCTTTTACTGGATTAGAACCGGCAGATGTGTTACTCAATAAACTCAATGGAGAAATACCGGAACCACTCGACCGCAACTCCAAAGACTTAAATCAATTTTTTGAATACGAAAAGGAGGCCATCGGGAAAATGAGTGACGAAACGAGACTCAAATACTACTCTTATTTCAATAAAAACTTTGGCAAAGAGTTCAAGAAATTTACGGTCGAGTGTTGTCTCAACTCTGAGCCCGAAAAACGATTGAATGCATTTCAACTCCAGAGCCACCCATTTATCAGAAAATATGAAAATTTGGACAAAAATAAGATTTTCATCGAATCAATAATTAGAAACAAAATAAGTGATGAAATCTTGCGATTAATTTAAACTTAATTTCCATTAATTTCTAAATTGTTGGCAAAAAATGAATTTTTTAATAAATAGTGAATTAAATAACTGTACAGAAAGTGATTTAAATACATTCAATGAAATGATTGCTCTAATGATTGCTCTAATGATTGCTCTAATGATTGCTATAATGATTGAGATTCTGTTAAACTTAAACTTAATTTCTTCGTCGCCTAACTCTTGATATTCTCCAAGAGTTTGGTTCTTCATATTTGTTGAAAAGGGGTTCCAAACGGAGCTGTTTCTTATGTTTACTAAGTTTCGACGGATCGGCGAACTTAAAGAAAGTCGGAGCGAACTCTACCAACCATTTGGGGTCTATTGTAGTGACTTCTCTCATATACTCTTTGGTTGTGAG
>JAQGBD010000174.1:0-42694 GCA_034698165.1 Punctoribates punctum | reverse complement strand
CCAAAAATGCCCTCAAATCCCGTTTTGCTAAAAACTTGGTCGCCGATCAGACCAATCCTAGAGTTACATACTGCCAATTACATACTGCCAATTAGAACTCAATAAAGAATTCAAACAATTTATAAGTTAATCAATAGAAGTATTATTAAGAGTTAAATACACCCAACGATTGACTCAATGATTGACTTAAAAAACTATAGTTTAGTAAAAATGATTAAATGATTGTATGTTTGACTCACAGACAGACTCACGACTGGACTGCCTTTGGATGACTTCATCACACGTTTCACTCATATCGTGATTACGTCGTCCCTCAGGGACTGTCTTCTCATTGACAGCAGTTGTCTCAGTTGTGGTCATTCTTTTGATTGGTTGACAACAAAAAACAGTCAATTATTAAATCAGGGATTTTAAGGCATTTAAACCTCGACTGAAGTAAACATTCAAAAAGTTTTCATTTGAGTCAAAACACGTGCTTTCAGTCGCTTTCAATTCATTTGATTTTCTCTCAAATTAGACTTCAATTGAATTAAATAATGAGTTCAGTGAATGAAATGCGAAAGTTTGCGAATATCGGCGAACATCAAATCGATTTCGTAAAGACACCACTCATTTGAAATGACACCAAATTAATCGGAATCTCTTTCAGACCGAATCAACAGATTATCCGTCAAATTATCGGGGATTCGATGACAACTGGGATTTCAATAAATTCGTCAAAGTTTGTCTCAAATCAATGTATTTAATGATATTTTTCTTAACTTTGGTTTTGTATGAATAGTGCGTTAAAATAGAAATCATAAAAAATGAAGGAAACGAAATGGAGTTCGACTTAATCGGAGTCGACTGTTCTCTGGCCAATGCCTTCAGAAGAATTCTTTTATCGGAAGTGCCGACGATGGCCATCGAGAAGGTGTTTGTCCACAACAACACGAGTCTATTTCAGGACGAATTCCTCGCTCATAGATTAGGACTCATTCCTATCAAAGCTGATCCGCGATTCTTCGAATACAGACCCGAAGGTATTTACCACTGATTTTCAATCAAAGAATTAAAATTATGGTTTAGGAGACCTAAAGGGCAGCCCTCAGGACACTATTGTTTTCAATTTGAAAGTCAAATGCGTTAAAAAGAAAATCCCTCCGAAAGAGTCAACAAATGGCGAAGAATTTGAGTTAAACGACAAAATGATTTATACAAAACATCTTATTTGGGAACCCATTGGAAATCAATCCGAAGTTTTTAAAGACAATCCAATAAAAGCTGTCGACGACGACATCCTAATCGCCAAACTGGCCGTCGGTCAAGAGCTCGATCTTCAATTACATTGCGTCAAAGGTTTAGGAAAGGACCATGCTAAGTTCTCGCCCGTAGCCTCTGCTTCCTATCGATTATTGCCTCGAATTGAATTACTGTCTGAAGTGGAGGGCGAAGACGCAGATCTACTTCAGAAGTGTTTCTCTGAGGGAGTCATTGATGTTATTAAAGACTCAAAGAGTAAACGAATGGCAAAAGTAATTAACTCCCGATTAGACTCCGGAAGTCGTAATGTCTTTCGTTATCCACAACTCAAGGATAAGATAAAAATGTCATTAATTAAGGATCACTTCATTTGTAAGTTTTCAATATTCTCTTCAGAATTCAATATTTGTTTCTCTCGACAGTCAAAGTGGAGTCGACGGGCGCTCTTCCCGCCCATCAGTTAGTCAACGAATCCATTGATATAATGATCGCAAAATGTAAACATTTTTTAGGAGAACTCGAAGAATATCACAAAAATTTGAAATAAAATTTTATTTTAACAAAATATTCATTTTTTGTAAACTATTTTCCACAAAATGAGTCACAAATGAAGAGTTGACTCAATATCTAAGCAATTAATTGAGCAAAAGATCATTTTAGTTGCAAAGAAGGACTAAGTGCTCGACTAAACCCATTGTAAATTAAAAATGTATTTCATTAATAAATTCATTAAATTTTGAGCAAAACTTTTTTGGAGTTCACATGAATTTGATTCACATCTGAGTTCAGTTCAACAAAACAACTCAAATAAAAGTGAAGTTGTTTTTGATTTGTGGTTAAAATTGAGCTCAACTTAAAAGTGATAATAAGTAGAGATATGACTGAATTTGAGTGAACTCTGAATTTCTTTAACTTTTATTGAATTTGTTTTACGTTTTGAGGGAAACCTTATTTGTGTTTATTTTGAAGACATTATTGACGTCACATATGTTTCGATCAGTTGTTTATGAAATCCATTTAATGTCAGTTTATTTGTAAACAAACGATTCGTTTAGTTTAAACTTTAAACACAATTACAGAGACATCACTGAATTAAAGATTATTATTCGAGATTCAAACGAATCCGATTCAGTGACAAATGGGTCGCATATTTTTGGAACACATCGGAGGTCTTCGGCTGTTTTCGTGCGCCTCTTGTGATACGGTTCTGACGAATAGACACGAACTGATCAGCACTCGTTTCACGGGCGCCACGGGTCGGGCCTTTCTCTTCAATCGTGTCGTTAATCTTAATTACAGGTAATTTCTTATTTCAATCAAATGTCTTAATTTTGTCCACAAATGGCGTTAAATAAATCAATCAATTGATTGATTGTCTTAAGAGATCCAAAAAAATATGTGACTAAAAAGTGAATTGTATTTATGGGAAACAGTGAGGTACAGGACCGGGTGATGCTTACGGGCAGACATATGGTGCGAGACGTGTCCTGCAAAAACTGTGACACAAAACTCGGATGGATTTACGAGTTCGCCACCGAAGAGAACCAGCGCTACAAAGAGGGGAAAGTGATTCTCGAGAGGGCTTTAGTCACAGAAAGCGATGGAATGGAAGAACATGTGGTCAATGATTGACCCGTCGGTCGTCTCATCACTTATTTGATAGTTTTTTACACAAATATTGCAAAACAATTAGTTTCGCGGAAATAAGATTCGGACACAAAATCTATTTATGTATTGATTACAGAAATACTTTTATTTCAAACTTTATTCACAAATATGTAAAATAAATGTCGAAAATCGTTTCTCAAATATGTTTAACTAATTTGGTTTTTGTCCGACAAATAGTCTGTGATATGACTCATATGACTGACTGTCCTCTCGTCGTCTTATAATCCAAATGTTTATTAGAAAAACTGTAAGAATCGGATGAAAAGTAGAGAAGTCTGTAATTAATCGCTTTTTATTGATTTGATTTGAATTAAAGATTTATTTACAAAAGAATAGATTTTTATCCAAATTATAATTAAACGTATTTTCAATTAAATTATTGGTATATATAGTCAGACATTATTGATATCAATAATAACTTAAAAAATAATTGCATTTAATATTAAATACTAATACTATTGCTTTGTTTGTCCAAAACATATATTAATAATAGTATTGAAATACGAGTGCAATGACTAGACATTGAAATCGAAACATAGAAAATAGTTTTGTGTAAAAGTTGTATAAATTGAGTAATAAATTCTGTAGAAAAATGTTTTCATTCAGTCGTCTGAAGAGATTTGAATTGAGATTTGAAGTAAGAATTTGTAAGAAAAATCGTCTTTTGTTTCATAGAAAAGATAGAAAGAAATCGAATAAAACGTTAAGAAAGTTATAAAAGAAGTCAAAAAGTGCTAAAAAACTAATTTAGAGAATAATTTTGGCACAAAAATGATAGAAATCGAGAATAAGGAGAATATGGAGAATAAGGCATAAAAGGCACAAAACATAAAAGTAATCAAAACTAAGTCTTATGGCATATAATATATAAATTAATTAATGAATATTAAATACTCTATTAATTCTCACAATAGTTGGTCTCATAAATGACATCAAAATTATTCGTTAATCGATTAGTTGTTTCTAATTTCAAATTAGTTATGATATAAATTCTATTCGTTATCGTTATATAATTAAAAGAGTGATTAATTATATAATTAAAGCCACTGATGGCCGACAATACTTCCAAAGACAGAGAAAATCTGACCGAAAATCGGAGTTTCAAATCCGGATATGGATTCGGAGACAAGAATTCGACGTCAATGTAAGGGACCGACACATAAGGTCACCAATAGAGGCAATAATTATTGTATAAATATCAAGATTTTAGGCTTAATTCAGAGTCGAGTGACTTAAATACGAATTCCAAGTCTTAAATGAATTTAAATTTCTATAAAATGTTAGTAAAAAATAATTTCATATTTGACTTAAAAGTATTCGATTATAAAATAAGGGGTTATTAGCCATTAGTAGCCATAAATCACTTCTCATCGAAAGTATCAAAGATTCAAATATAGAATTCAATTCACGACTGGTTTTCTTCGTTTTGCAATTTTCCGATCACATGCTTAACCCAACCCTTGGAATTGGGTTTTGGGGAACCATTGACCGAGTCTTTCGTCGGATCGCCTGAGTCGTCGTCTTTACTGATATTCTCTTTGTTGTGACACCAGTTCTCCAACTCTTCTACTCTTTCTTTAATACTTTTGATGCCATCGAAGTCACAGACACTCATGTCTTTAGAAAAGCGAGAGTTCTCTTCGAGGACTTTAAGTCTCTCAATGATAGCGCCCTTCACTCTCTTCGCACTCTTCAGATTGAGGTTAAGATTAACGCATTTTAATCTTTCGATCGATTTATAGATGTCTTCGTTTTTGTTGATATTAAGAGCAGATAATGAGCGCAGGTCATTGTCACCGTTAGGGTCGTCCACGTCTTCAATGTCATCGATGTAGTTCTCAGAAGAGTTGTTGACCGATAACTCCGAGTCGTGATCCATGTGGTCGCTATAGAAACCGGATTCGCCAAACATTTCTTCGGCCAAAACGCTTTCAATGGCTTCAAAAGTTCTCTCATAGAAGCTATCGAGTGATGAATCACTTGATTCGGAGGGGGAGTCGTCGTTAATGTTATTGCTTTTGCCATTTGTCACACTTTTGTCTTCATTTTCAGAGGACATCGAAATATTAGAGGTTTCCGACACTAAACTGTCCGCTCTTTTGATAGAATTTCGTTTCTGAAGATCGCGTCTATGTTTGGAAAGAACTCCATAGGAGTCGTCTTCACTATAAGCTGCTATTCTTGCCGTCGCCGCAGAGTTGGCGGTCGGCATCGATATTCGGGCGAACACAGGACTAGGAATTTCTGAGAGCGCTTTACTCGCTGTGATTTCGGTCTCTATTTTTGTTGAATTTTTCAGTTTATTTTTGATTATATTAGAGTAGGCTTTGGCTAAAGTGTGTACAAAACGGGCGGTTATTAGCTTTGGACTCATTTCGTATTTCGATGAATCGTTTATCTTTGTGTTCGTTCGACTGTTAGGCCCACTGTTCGGAGCGGGAGAATCACATCTATCGGCGCCATCACCTGAGTGTATGGACTGGTTATCTGGACACTGTTCTGAGCCGGTGGGCGACCGGCGGAGGGAAACAAATTTAGAGCTAACGTTATATAACACGGATTTGATATATTTGGAAGCGCTATGTCTATAGATCTTGTGCTCGGGATGTAGTGATGTTTGGTCCGACATATTCTCGAGACTCACTGATGTGGAGTTATCTGAGGTCTTGAGAATGTCGTCCTGACTCGGACTCAATTTCAGGCATTGGTTGTCGCCATCGATATACCTCTCAATTCCGGTTTCAATGAAGTCTGCGTTCAATGACTGGTCGGCTGCTATAGTGAAGGGTCTCTGTTCACCATTTCGGGACCTATTGGTGGGAGTCATCAGACAGTTGTCATCGTTTGTCTGATCAAACGAAGTCGTCTCAAAACTTCTTGGAAGGGAACCACCCTTTTTACAGTGTTGTGCGAAGTGATTCTCTTGTCTTTTGAGCCAAATGGCGGGCGCTGTGGGACTCATTTCATCGAAGCTACTGCTAGTCGGCAGCTGTGATGAAGAGGAACAGTTGGACAGATTCAAAGTGTTTGGTCGGTCTATAAGACGTTTGTTGGGAGACATCGGCGGTAAGTCCGGAGTTAATGAGTGCCTTAATGATAGGGTGTGCTGTAGTATTGCTTTTGTTCGAGCCGTACCCGTAAATGATTGGACGCGACGTACTATAGGACAGGACAGACCTGAGATGTTTGAATAGCCTAAGAGTGCGTTCACCGGCAGAACAACATATTTTGAGTCTTCCGATTGTGAAGAGGACGCCATCGAGAGCTCACTGGACCCCGAAGACAATGGAGTACTCGTTCTGTTGTAGAGAGTACTCGAACTGTTCGACATTTGAATGCCTGACTCTTCACTCAAATCGGAGGGATTACCGTTGGGTGCGATATAAAAAGTAACGTAGTCTGGGCTGCAATTGTTGGCGCCGTCACTCATCTCCTGACCGATCCTTAGAGTACGCGGAGGAGGTCTGAGCTCTAGAATGTTATGCATGTCATGGGATAAATCCATTTGATTGACTGATTCATCGCTTGATTTCTCTTCCGTCAGCCCTGAGCTCTCTGTTCGGTCAACAGGTTTGGGTTGAGTTCCACTGACTTTCGTCTCGTTGTTCTCCGATTTATCCGATGAACTGTTAGATTGAGAGGTTATGTCCATTGGCCCCAGACTTGCCCTGCGATCTGTGGTGTCGGTGCTGTTGTGAGCGGTCTCGTCATGACTAGAACTTCTTGTACGGCGCCACTCGTTATTGCTGTCCGTATAATGAATTTTCTTCAAAGACTTTCTGAGTTTGAATCCTTTGCTCAGATTGTGATTAGTTTCAGATTTTCTCCTATTTTCCTGTTTCCTGCGCTCCAGATATTCGGGTGCACTCAGAGTTCGTTTACTGTTGGTGTGGACCTTCTCTGAATGTCCAGCAGTCTGTCCCAATTGCATAACTATTTGTTTGGCATGGGATGGGATAACAACGTTGTAGTTCTCGAGGATCACTCTCTTCAATAGTAGACACCATTCCCTCTTTTGGTCCAAATTTCGGGCCTGAAACGTATACTGTGCTCGAGGCTGATCGAAGGGAATGGCGTGAAAGCAAAGTGGTTCGCCCTGAATGCTCTCTATCAGCATTAGGTTCGAGCACTAAATTAGAGAGAATTTGAATAATATATTCATTAGTAAACATTTGAATCCAAACTTAATTAAAATAATAACTAAAAGAAAACTCTGTTTTTATCAGAAGAGATACAATTCATAAATCAAACGTTGAACTGATTCTTAGCCTTTATCTCAAAAGTCATTCAAACCGTTTTGAGTCTGACCTCTATTTAACACCACTTTCTGAGCCAAATATTCTCAACAACTATAGCCTCAAAATCAGTAAATTTGTCTCATCTCTGATCTAACACTAAGTGCTTATTTAGAGACTAAACTATTCCTCGATTGTTATGATTAACATCTTTTTAGTCATAAATTCTGATAAATGAATGAATCGGAGCCTCATTTCAATCCAACTTTTGTTTGCTTTTTATTCAAAATTCTTCCGAATAATTAATAATGAGATATAAAAAGAAAATAAAATTAGACTAAAATTAAAAATTTTAATGTTATTAATACTGGAAATTAGAGGACATCCATAACATCCATAATATTACTATCGATTTGAAACAAATTTTTCTTTTTTTACGAATTAATAAAACTAATAAATAGTTTACTAAAAGAGTACTAATTATTAATAGGTCTCCAATTAAGTGACTATTAGGCGAAAGAATTTCTTTTTTTGGAAGTGGTGTTAATCGGAACAGTGGTCGCTATAAGTGATAGCTGTTGTGGTACGACATAAAAATGAAATTGTGCTCATCATCGATGAACTCAATTACAATCAATTGGGGCATAAAAATTAAAATTAAATAACAAACAGTTAACTTTAGAAAACGCTTTTCAAGCACTGGGGCTGACATACAAATAGCGCTGTAATTATTGTTTTGATACTTTTTGTGATAAACTTTTTCCAGACCTTCCAGTGGAGTGTCAACGAAGAGCTCAGTTAATACTTTCAGGTTTAATGTCATTACAAAAAAATTAGAGATTTAAACCAAATAATTGCAATTCATTTATACCACAAATCGTTTGCTAATAAGGTTTGAAAATAATGACAACAAATGTTTATAATTATAATCAAAACAATTGTAGCGAAAAATTAAATTATAATAACATTAATAATAGGAATTCAATGGAAAAACACTATAATTATAGGAAATAATTGTTATTCAAATTATGAGATTAGAGGACAGACATTGAGAGCAAACTATTTCTCATTCTTTGAAAGTATATCGAAATTTATTGAAAAGGAGATCAGAATTAAAGAAATGGAACGCTGTATGTACTGTTGTGTGTTGTGTGATGTGTGCTGGCTCACTTTAAATTCTAAAAATTAACATAACTCGAATTAAATAATTGAGATAACTGACCATAATATGAGTCTTGAAGGCGAGGGAGCCGTCGTCCTTCTTCTTAGTTATTAATAGCATTCTGTCGAAGAGGAATAAATGTCGAAAACCTTTTGCTCCGAACATTCGGAAGGAGCCCTCGCACTGCAGGTCTCCATATGTGGTCAGATCTGATCCCTGATTATTAAAAAAGAGAAAATTTATTATCACTTTATTTATAAATAAATTATTTGAAATCGAGTTTCGAAATCGATTTAAATAATTGATTGCAATGGAAATGAAAGGAAAGAGGACTCACTTCCCAGTTGTGGAGCAGACTCTGGATTTCTTGAACTCTGACCGCGTGTTCGTGTTTTCGTTTCATATCGTTTATATGAATTGCAATGTTTGTCATTACGGATAACGCGTTCTTCAATTGGTCCGAATCTTTGCTCTCCTTTTCGGTGTGTTTAACGATATTCTGATTTAATTGGATTTAGAAAATAAAAACAGAAAAGCAATGAATAAAAGAGTTATTTAGCGATAAGTCAATGGCCATCGATTAGCCCTCAATTAATCGATAATAATATACCTGCAAAAGGAGATGATATTTCAAGATTCTCTGAACGGGCTTTAATAGGTATGATCCCAATGGAAGACTATGTTTGAGCTGAATCTGCCTTTCCTTAAATAAGTCAGCGCTCTCTGAGTTTCGCATCATTTCTGTTAATAAGGACACAGTTCTGAACAAAAAAAAAACAGATTAATTATTCACTAAAAAATTCAAAATCAGTTAAGAGAAGGAATAAAAGCAAAATGAGGCGAACAATACATACCGGGGGTAATTTGTACAGTAATGTGTGTAAACGTTAAACCCGGAGCTGTTTTCTATAAAACATTTGGCGATTGACACCGCGTTTAGACCACATTCTTCTAATTGACTAAAAAAGTTTGCGTTAAACAAAAAGATGTCTTCAATATTACTGAATAAAGTTATTATTTGGTCGCTGTTTATCTTCGGGTCGTCCATCCCTTTCATGTGTTGCAGATAACCCTATTCAACAATATTTATGACACAATTAATACGAATTTTAGTCAATAATAAATTCAATTTATTGCTATTTTTATAGAGAAAAACATTTATGACTTCAAATATCTCTTAATATTCTTTATATTCCTTTCGTTTTTCAATTCATTTAAGAGTTCAATAAAAAGCGGGTTAAAATTCATTTCAATTTTAATGTTCGCAATGATGAACACCTTTTTTGCTTAGATAAGTATAAAACCGTATAAAACGGTATAAAACGGGTCATTTGAAGAACAAATAATTTGTAAAATACAATAATCGGTTCTCACATATAAAGCACTGTATCTCTGAGAACCGATTATTGATTTGTAAATGTTGTCAATTTCATGTTTCGATTGAAAATATTGACCTTGCTTCAATAATATGTTCTTCTGATTCATCAATGATCTAATTATGGATTATAATTTATAATCTAGTACCATTAGCTCGTAGCGTATAACAAGTTTTGCGTTTTTTTTAATTTTTATAATTTCTATAATGGAATTGATTTTCATAAGACAATGAACTTGAAATCGAAATTAATATTAAGAACCATTATATTAATGATATGTTTGCGCAGAAATCGTGATTCAAAGAGAATGACATCCGAACAGATTTATATCATTTGTGGGAAATTTTTTCAAAAATACAAATATTAAAATCATTACTAAAAGAGAGGATTCGGATCTAATTGTTTGATTACCGCTCAGTCATAAAACAAAGAGCCATTAGAAATCAATTATCTTAATAGTAAAGAGGATGCCAACCAAATATAAATGATCCGGATAATTAATAAAATTCTTTAATTGTAAGACTCGACTAATTCCAGATTAGTTTATATCAATTATATGTAAGTATTTGAGCGCCAAAACGGTAAATAGACTGGAAATACGGGAATCCAATTAATTATTGCCCTTAAGAGCTCTCAAATATGATTCATAACTGTTTTGAAGCTATATTTCGATTTTAAACTTCAACTGAAAGTTCAATATATTTATAATTTCCTCAATTTTTTGGCTCATATTCAAAGTTATTCGAGAAATGTAAGGAAATTGATAGACATTTCTTGTGTTCATCAAATCAGTTGAATGAGAAGAATAAACAGAAGAATATTTAAATTTTTCAAAACTAAACGAAACTCCAAACGAATTGATATTTTTAGTCTAAAATTACAGTCAATTATACAGAATTTGAAATATGAAAGTAATTTCCGTAAAAATTAACAAAATTTCAAATAATTTTTTACTAATAAAGGATAAGTTTATCCAATAAATGGACATAAGTGTCAAACTTATATCTTGATGTACGCCAAAGGAGCAGCTGCTGAGGCCTTCTTATCGCTAATTAATCTTAAAAATCAATTTGAAGTATTTATATGAAGACTGGTTCCTCGTATTTACGAATCAAACGCTTGTCTAATATGGAAAGGAATGGCATTTTGTTTGACTAAAGCGGAGCCAACATTAATGTTATGATAGGAAGAGTTGGCTCAAAGACACTTATCATTCACTTGAGTTCATTTGAAGGCATCCTTTCCTCTCTTAGTAAACAATTTGAATCTACTTTCGTGAATAACTATTATAAATGTTTAGCATTTATTACACCCAACACACAGACATCCCTGACATTGAATTCAAGTCCAGGAAAGGGGCCGAACACCAAAATCGGTCCGACATTTATCAAATGACTGACAAATTATGGTTACGAATGCCATAAATGATGAGTTCAACTGATGGTTGTCTAACCAATCGATGAAATAAGTGGTCAATAGGGAAGTGTATCTCAACCAACGAATCCAAACCACATTTCAGTGAATTTGTAAATATTTTGAGTCAAATCAAACACTTTTCAGAATTTTAAGTTAAAAGTCGTTTATATTTAAATTTCTATTATTAGAAAACTTTGTTTTCCTAAATCTTTTTCAGAGGAATCACTGGATTTTAAAAGCAATTCATAATTTTTTTTAGAGACTTAATGTAAAACATAATAAACTTCTTTGGAATTAAGTCAATGAATAAATTGGAATAAAAGCAAAATTAAAGCGAATGTAGTTTTATGTGTTAATTACCGGAATATAAATTACAAGAAAATTATTAATTTCGTACCAAAAGTCAAAATATCGCTATTTTTACAAATATTAACAAATTGTTTGCCTTAGGCTTTGATAAAAATATATATAACGAAGTCTTATAATTCTGATATCAATTATTTAAAAATATTTATAATAGAAATTTTGAAAATCAAAAACCATTTTTCATTAAAAAAAAGTAAAACTTAATCTTGTGTTTGAATTGAGTGAAAAGTGTAATTAATTCTTATCCAGCAATTAATAAGCATTTGATACGAAGGAGAATTTATTTCGATTGATTATTAAATTTCTCTGAAAACCTGCAAAGATTTTAATTAAAAATTCAAAGGAGAGACTCAAAAATTAGTTTAATATAAACGCTACAAATTTTGAGAGATTAATGCCAACAAAAATAGTGGGAATAATAATCAAAAACAACTAAAAACAGTATCTAAACAACAATTATAGAAAAGATTTTGATTGAGTTTTTTGTTGTGCAAAACAGTTTGTTTTGACTGTCATTAGAGTGAAATTTAAAGTTGAATTGTGGGCTAAAGAGGATGTCAGGGACAGGGATAGCAGGGGATGACTGCAATCTCTTGATTAGATCAAACTCTACTGCAATACCAGTTGTCAGTTGTGGTAAACCTTTTTTTAATTTTGCTTAATTTGAAAGATAAGTCTTGAGCGCCGACATAAGCAGCAAAAAATATATATTCAAATATATATCTCTTATTCATTTGTGAAATCCTTTTTGACAAGTTTTGCAGCTCTTCCTCTCTTCCTGATCGCCGGTCATAAGCCTCAGAAGAGACTCATATTCAGGTGTTGTCTCTTTCGAAGGCAAAACTTAAATAATTTTCAACATTATGTAAAGCATCTAAAGAATTGAATATTGACCTCAACTCTCAACAAATACATTGAAAATCAATACGAATGACAGCTCTATATTGAAAGTCAGACAACTGTTGAGACCACTGTTGAGACAACAATTTATTCAATTCAAACATTCTTTAAGTTAATATCCCCTCTAATTAAGGGACTGTTTATCATAAAAATCTCAAAATTATCCAACGATTTGACGGAAAACTTAATGATTTGAACACATTTGGAGACAAATTTGAAAATTATTTAAAAGAGAGAGAATTTTATCAATACTGAAGTTGGACTTAATTTTGAGAGCCATCACCGACAGGCTATACAATTAGAGTATCATGCAACATTTCAATTGCAGAGGTGACGACAGGTCCAAAAAGATTGGGGCAATTTTTATGCTTCTCAGTAAAACAAGATAATCTTTTGAAATGTGGTCACAATTATGAGGAAATGGTTTGAAAAGTTCCAATTTTATGGCCAACATTCAGTTTGAAGGGCTGGCCATCAAAGGAAGTCCATTCATTCGACATTAAAGGGGTTTATTGTTATGAATAAAATATGTGACAACACATTGACTCCGATTTTATGAAAGACGTGGTCTGAAAGTCATTGAGAATATGGCAGAAGTTTTATTATTTGAATCCAATCTCTTCGAAGAATGACCTCAAACACTAAAATCTCAATTAAGTCTAAGGAGTAAAACGATTGCCTGGAAATTAAGTGCAAAATTTGAAGCAATTGATAATACATTTTAAAAACCAATAGTTTAATGATTAATGACTCAATCAATTGGAACGGAATAATCACTTAATCGCCTTTTATGTCAAATATCATATTTGAAATATGAGACAACTTATTATTTTGCGGCAATTATTTAGAAATTGATTACAACTTTCCCGTCTCGATATTCATTACTCAATATTGAGCGAAATTCAAATTACCTAGCTCTTGATTTTACCATTTAAATAAACAATTAGATATTTGTTCTCTGCAAATGATATTTAGCGCGATATCTGATTGTTTTCTGATTTTAAGACAAGACATGATTTGAATCTAAAGAGAGTCCATTAATTTCTGCTAAACTGTTCCGAAAAGATTTTAATAGTTTTTGTTTAGATATTTCAAAAATGAATGATTGACTCAATTATTAAAAAATATGAGAAATATATCATTTTTTGTATATAAGTCATGCGGTGTTCGGCACATGACTTATGAGGAGAGGATTCAATGTTTTAATTGCGTGAACTGAGAACTAATGTAATGTAATGACAATGAATTGAAGTGATGTCAGACCTGAATAATCTGCTGCAAGTCATTGACGTATTGGCGCTCCGTTTCCACGATTTCGAGAATAACGCGTTCGATATGACTCAAGTTTGTGTCCAAATATTTAGGAACAGTGTTATGACAGTGTTGTGATGGCTGTGAGGGCTGGTCTTTATGCGGCTCAGAGCTGACTCCTGTCAAACTCAGCTCAGATGACTGTGATTGTGATGAATGGTGTGATTGTTGATTAGGACTTCCGCCTTGAAAACTATTGGCAGAAAGAGCGGCACAACCGTTCACTTTTGCTCTGATCATTCTGATTATCCCTAAAGAGTCGTCATCCGTGTCGTCCGCATCGTCTAAGCTCTCAATACTCGCTAAATACGATTTCTTCGTATCTCCGATACCTTTAAAATGATTGGGAATTTGAAAATAAAATTTAATCGCATTTTAGACAAAAATAACTTTACATTCAAAATGATTAACCAGTTTTTGAAATTTAATAAAATTATATTAAATGATCGAAACACTGATATTTCAGTTTTAAAATCTGATTTATCTTTTCATAAGAGGCTATCAGTTGAGTGACGGCTCAGACCTGAGTTCCAATCAATAGATAAAAATACTTTTCTGACCTCAACTTATCCAGAGATAAATTTAATGGATTGAAAATATTCTCACTTTTCTTAGATTTAAAAACAATAAACAGAATAATAATAGAGTGAACCCATACCGAGACTCCCATTTCTTGTAAGTGAGGAACAGGAACTGCTTGAAGACGATGACACGGAGCTGATACTCAGTGGCCTCTTCTTCTGGTTGGACACATCTGATGCCATTTTTGACTGTCTATTAAAACCGTAAGAACTGTTTCGGTCACTACTAGTCGTGTGATTGACATCAGTCTTGGATTTATTGATCTCCGAAAGTGAACCGCTATCTGAATGGTTAGGCTTTTCGTTGCGATTAATCAAATTGTCGTACATTTGCAGCGAATTCGTCGATATTTCAACATTTGGTCCTATCGTTCAAATGACAATTCAATTAAAATGGATTCAAAACAAATAAGTTTCGGATTGAAATTAAAGTTCAATTAACTCGATTCAAATGAAAACAGTAAGACTTGATTTTGAATTAAAACTCGGAAGAGTTTGAGACACAATCAAAACATTGGAATCAGTGGCGGTGTTGTGAAGGAAAAATCCATTCACTCTCTTAATGAATATTTTTGGAACAGAAGGGGAGGGAAGACGTGAAATGCAAAACTAAATTTAAATGATATGCCGTCCGATACTTAGTTTTAGCTGAAATTCATGGAATATTTCAGAGAAAATTTTGTATTAATAGCCAGTGATGTGAAAAGAGTGAAACAGTTGAACACTGAGAGCAGGAAAACACTTTTTGGTGAAGAAATTTAATATTGTTCTGAAAAATGCATTTTCGGGATAATTCTGAATGAAAGTCATGAAAGGAGAGACTCCGCCACTGAAACACTCAAACTATGAGGTGTTTGAAAAAATATTTGCCGATCGCCACAAACATTGTTATAAAATGTATGGATAGTAGTCTGTAGTGAAGGGCGAGGCATAGAAAAGCGGTAAATATAATGAAAACAACGATTCCTAATTGCATTTAGAAACAGGTAACTCAACTTCTCTTTGAGAATAACCACAATCAGTGCTGAAAATTGATTATTATTTTCGATCCTTATTTAGGATTTCAATTCAATACTAATATTAACTCAATTGAGACAATCAAAAGACATCCAATACTTCATATAATAATATCAAACATTTAGACAAAAGTTTAAAACTGAATCAGATTTGAATAAAATATAAATAATAGCATAAATGGCGTTCAAAATCCAATCAAACGACTGATATACAGAAATGTATAGAAAAGACCGAATCCTAAGTCGAAACTCAAACTCAAGCAAACAAATGATTGGAGAGAAAGATATAATTGAAAGCACATCGAAAAGAGTGAACTCAAACTTATGACCCGTTTTAATGGGAAGGAAAATATTAATAGAGAATTATCTTATTTTTCGCAATACTTTCCACACACCATAAGAGGCAATACGTTTTACACATTATTTCAATAATAATTAAATTCCTTATTACTTATAAATCATAAATTCTGAACGAATTTCAGTGAAATCAGATTTCGGCTATTTTTTAAACACAAAATTAAAGCCTCGATTAAATTAAACCGTCGGTGCTTTCCAGCTTTGAGAGCAAAGAGGCTTAAAATACTAAAAATATAATCATAAGTCACTTCTCAGAGAATTAAGTAAATTAATTGTTCGCCAGTTCTCCGAAATACTTGTTTTAAAATAAATTTTGGGATAAATTTAAATTTCAATCGATTCCAAGAAATGAAAACAATTTCTAAACTAAAGCCAAATAAAAGAATTAATTAAAGTAAGAAAACAATGTCTGACCACAACTCGTGCGGCGCTAATAAACTGACATTAAATCAAATGAAAAATCTCTTAAAACAAACAATTGGTTGACAGCCATAACTAATAACTTATAAGTAACAAAAAGTGGGCCACTTTTGGCCAGTCTTTGTATCTGCAAAATGTGCTCTTTGTTAGAAAATACGATCTAGACCAATTACAGGATCAACTTTAATTAAAATAGGTTTAAACTACTTCAACGATGTCAAGTGGATCAGCCACTATTCAAATCAGGACCAAATCATATGACACTTTTATTGCATTTATTCTTGATCAATTGGCAATTGCTCAAAAATTGTCTAGATAATGTCATCAATTTTTTCAGAAAATAAATAATAATGAAAGTAATGTTATAGTTAAAGAAGAGATGGTTGGGTTGGGATGGAATGGAATGCCTCTCATTAATAACTCATTGTTTTTGAATTTAAACTAAGCCTCAAAATTGAATAATTACTCGTAAGTGAAGATTGCATTCAATTTGGATAAACTCCCGATTCGTCCGATATATCAATTCTTATAGACTGAGAATTACTTTACATTCAAATTTGTATTATTTTTGAAATTGGCTTTAAATTCAATTTCTTAAAAATATTACCAGGATACACTAACATTTAAATAAAGAAGATATCCGATTTGTATTCGTAATAATTATCGAGTCTGTTATAAAAACATTTATATATTATTGCATTGGAGGGGATAATAAGGATTGGTAAATGAAATTAGTATCCGATTCAATATCCGATGATCTCATATTTATTTACAAAAACTTTGATTTATTTAGATTTTGATATAAGAACCGATAGTGTTAGCAGATTATAAACTAGGAGATGCCCAGAAACAGACCTGAATTATACTAAAAATCTAGTGAACGGCCTTAAAAAAGGTCTAAAACTTGATTCGGAATAAATTAAGAAACAGGACTTCATTTCAGAATTAACCGATTTTTGGCGACAATTGTAGGCTCACTGATAGGAGTCTGGCCTCAACTACAAACGTTGGCCATCCCTGACTCTAATGATAACATGGAGATATCAAATTTCTCGATTTTCTTAAATTGAAAAATTGAGTTCTTATTTTAAAAATGAGTATTAATTTTCGGAAAGGAAATGAAGATTAAGTCGATAGGAAAGCTCTGAGGAGTGGACTCTTGACTCATATTCGGAGCAAAGGGATTGCATTTTCACATCATTTTGCGGAAATTGGTTTCAGTGGTTAAATGTGTTATCAAATTGCGATAAACTCGAGATCGCGACCAAAGAAAAGGATTGTATTTAGAAATAAACAACAATTCAAATAATTGTATTCAATGGGAATAAGTCTCACAAACGATAAGAACGTCTGAATCCAAAATAAATGTCTTTTGAGTGATAAATAAAAATGAGGTTAAAATGAAATAACGAATCGTTTATAGAAGAAACTCATCTCTGAATTCAAGTTCAGGCCATAAGCCATAAGATGTAAGCCTTTGAGCGCATACTTCGCGCTCTTTTCATTCAATTGATATTTGTTTAGACAAAAAATTACTGTTCTTTGAATTTTTTAATAGTAAACTAAAGTCATTGAATCAACCGAACTGTTCGCTTGTTTTGTTCGAGGCTCACAACTTCCGCAATCCTATGGCTGTGCTCAATGGCAAACCCTCTGCGGTATCATTCATTTGTTAGAACTTAATGTCAAATAAATTTAAGTCAAAATTTTCTTAAATATAATAAAGAGAAGTCAGAGAAAAAAGTTTTCAATCAAAATATAGCATATAATGTGTGAATGAAATACTGAGTTCTTATCAATAGAGCAAAAAACGTTTCCCACATCAAAGATAGCAACACTTTTTGCCACAAATGCCAAACACTTAAACCACTAAATCCTAAAACTCTTGAAAATCAATTTTTAGTTCAAGAGATTCAGTAGTCATTCAATAATAATAAAGTGTTATAAATGTATATAATTTTGAGGCAAAGATTACGAATTGAAAAATAAGACTCAAAAACTATTTTTATAATAATTCATTTGAAAAGATTGAGATATATTTTGCCATCAAATTGTTTAAGTGAAAGGTTAATGATATGAGAAACAGAATTTGGTTCAGATATTAAAAATTCAATTTTTCATTTAACGAACTAAAGAAAACTCGAAAATTATGTGTTTTTGTTATTACTTTTTTTTCGAAAAAAAATTCTCCAAACATATTGATAACAGCCTTTGGGCTCTATTAGAGAGGGATCTATTCGTTTGGATTTCCTGATCGTTTGTATAATAGATTTGATTTCAGATAAAAAACAATTTCTAAACAAATGGTGAATAAAAGGATTTTGCATATAATAGAGTGATTGTCACTCAAAGCCAACACTGAATGTTGTTTTGGGTTTTGGAAGAATGTATTTAATGATCGTCGAAATGAAAATAATATCCAACGGATTGGATCCTAACATATAATAAGTGTTGGCAAAGAAAACCTCAATGACTGTTGTTTTCCTTCACTAATCCCTGTAATGATGTCACTAATAATAGGAAAAAACAATATTTTCCTCCTCTAATGAATTTTCAGTGAAATGATAAGTATTTTTGAATTACTTTTACTTTGATATTCAAATATTAATTTAATTCACTTTAATGTCGTTAAGGCTTTTGCGTCAAAATAATTGGCAAATCATTAAAATGAGTAAAAAAAGTTGAAATCGAAAAAAGTGGTTATCTTTGCAATAACTTAGAAAATCAAATATGAAATCCAGAAATTGTATTATTTTATGCAAATTGGTTATAGAGTGCTGTTTAGGCTGTTTATAAATCACAAATAAAGCGCAGACTTGAATACAAATGTTATATACAATTGAATAAATGCATGGATTTGGATATATTCCTAAATAATCGCAATTAAATTCCCAAAAGATTTCCATAATTTTAAAGACAATTAATCAGCGCTTATAATAAGAAAGAGTAAAATAAACATTAATTCTAAAAATGTTGAAATAATTGGCGGACTTCAGACTCGGAGTTCAATTGGAAATATTTGTCTCACTTTTCTTCTTATTTATAAATAGGATTTGAAAATGAATACAAATAAATGTTTTTTAACTATTATTTATCGGCGGATAATATTTTTCGTATATATAATGTATTTAAATGAATAAATGGCTGAATAGTAAGCCTAACGTCGAGGCAATCGAGGGATTGGAAGCACAGCTATATTTATAATCACTTATTGCGGTTAAATGAGAAATAAGTTATTTTTAATAACGACCCAAATTATGAGTTATAACTAGCAATCAGTCCAACAAATGAATTGCATTCAACTAACGACTCATAACAATAATCACTTTTAATAGCGATTTGATATGAATTAAGAGCCGATGACAACCATTTGTTGGAATTTGGAGTATTCGAGTGGATTCCAGTGATGTTCCCCCCGAACAACACTAAAGCCGTCGACAAAAGAGGAGATGCTTTCAGAAAATAGGGAACACTTTATAAATATGTTTATGTATTTGAAAAATGGCTTAAATTAATTCAAATCATTTTTGTATTGCATCCGAATTTAGAGAAGAAAAAATAAAATCACATAAAAACTCGTACAGGGAGTACATCCTTGACCTAAAATACAATAAGAGTTTAATATTTAACAGTACGAGTCAGTGGGACAGACACACAAATCTGGAGAGTAGGTACTCCCGATCAACTACCGATCAATCACAACAATTAGCGCACATTTAAACACATTTATCAAAAAGGACTCAAACAGTCATTTGAATTATGAAACAAATTTGGAAATCCATACCAACTGTTATCACAAGAGATAAAAATTCAAATCTGTGTTTGTCTTCACAAAACAATTGGTTTGAGTGAAAGTTTCCATTGAGATGTTCCTAAGTTTACAATTATTGTACATTTGTGTACAAGTTTACATTTCTAACAAAAGTCGTCAATTTAAGGAAACTCTTTTGGATAAGAATAGGGTATAAATCATTGAATTAATTTAAAAATCTATAAATAGAAGGAAAGATTGACTTAATGAATGACTCACCGAATTGTAGCCAATTGGGGGCTTTCATTATACGAATCACAACTCATTTACAATTAACTCATTTGGTTTTTTAAATTGATTTTAAACCCAAACAAACATAACAACAATTGGAAGAAGTGGTCGCAAAACTCAAACACATCTGAGAAATGAAGAGGAAGTCAATTAGACACAGAAATCGGCGATTTTTCTCTTGGTTAGTCTCTGGCACTGATTGGAGCCTCCCTTCAATTGGCGATAGTATTAAATATCCACCGGATTTGTGACGGAGAGCACAGTTCGATACAACATAAACATTAAAGTCGTGAACGCACTCACACTTCAGCGTTATATAAGAGGTTTGTGGCAGAAGAGGAGCATTTGGTTTCAAAGAGACAACTGGAGAGTTGAACAGCACTGACAACACTCCCCACTACTGGAGTAAAACAAACTGAAACTCGAATTGGGAATGAAGTGAATGAAGACTTGAAAGCACCCAAAGCTTAGGGTATTTTAAGCGAACGCTTTATTCGGCGTTTGGCTGAAAATTTTCTACAATCGAGTCGAGCCTATTATCGGTGCAAACATTTGATAGCAATTAACAAAAATGAAGTGCACCTTAACTTCAGATACTTTCCTGAGTCACTGATTTTGGACAGGAATCGCACGAATGCGGGAAAACAGTTTGAAACAGGTTTCAGAACTACTATTTCTCTGAACCCTATTTTCTTATATAATAGTATTTAAATAATTTATAATCAAAGCTAACTGTCATAACTCAGAATTCATAAACTGCTCACAACTGTTCTCTATTAAGTTATGCCTATGTCTGAGCCGTACGTCTCTCCGCATATATTATTTGATATAATAATTTAGTTTTGCTTTTCACACATTTTCAGACACAGTCATAGACTTTGGTCTCAAATAAATATAAACATCACTACAAAAGACCCAAACAGTGAGCAGAGGAGAGGTTTTGTTCCATTTGTTTAACAATCATAAGGTCTGTAGTGGTGTCGGTCCTCAATGCCTACAGATGTTATCCAAATGCTTCAACTCTGCCCTAAAGCCTGACTCTCTCTCTCTCTCTCTCTCTCTCTCTCTCTCTCTCTCTCTCTCCGATTAAAACGTGAAATAATAGAAATAGTGAAAGACTTTATAAATTGAAGAGTGATTGCAGTGATTGGTGGCACTGAATGGTGGGTCAGACATACAAAACATGGTTTGAGTTCAACAGCACTAAAAGGGAAGACGTTCTAAACTGATTAAATGTCAAAATCAATTATAAGTGAGCAACTATTATGAGTAGTGCAAGGATTGTGAGGACTGTGGTGTAGGGCTATTAGGGAACTGAATATTTCGTGTTTAGACTAATGAAAGAGAAGCGCCAAAACACAGACATATGGCGAACATAACACCAATTATATGAAAAGAGGACTAAAACAAAGATTTCCAATGTTTGGGTTGGGGTTAGCGCTGAGAAGAGGCACGAGTCCACACTCGACCATAACATTGGCAATGAATGGACACAAAACCTATTTTCGAGTGCGAAAAGAAGAGCAAAGCCATGCCATCGATGAGTACCTTAAAGGGGTGAACAGTGGCCTCATTTCGCACTAAACTCGACTAAATGTAAGGCACGCGAAGGCGGCTTCACTTTTCACACATAAAAACTATAATTGTATTAAAGATTGGATTTAAATATTAATTGATTCGAGTAGAGCTCATCCCCACAACAATTGTATGCAAACAATAATAAAAACTCATTTCTAGCGGTAAATAATTTTGACACCTCTTAAGACCATTAGGACTATGGCTTACTTACAAAATAATTCATTAAAGTATTATAATTAACGCAATTAATAACATATTTTCATTTTCGGGCAAACAGTTTGTAATCCAAACGAATAAAGAAAAGAAAATGTTATTAAAAAACATGAGAATTAAGAAAAATGTGTTTTATTTCAAGAGATTCAAGTTTTCCAACAGAAAAAATGTTTTGGGATTTTGGGGTTTATCAACAAAAAGATGAAAACATAATAAAAATAAAGCGAATTGAGTTTAAAATAACAATATTTCCAGAATATAGTCCCATATATTGAATAAGTCTTGAATACATTTTTTCAATTATTCGCTGCTTTTATATCTGATTCATTGGTTTATTGAGATATTGTAATAGATAGAGGACAGTAAGAGCACAGTATAGAGCACAGGTATGTTATATAATGAACCTGATTCGCATTCAAATAATGAAACACTTATTTAAGTAGTTTTTTCGAGGCTTTCATTCTCGGCGTTCAGCGGAATGAGGGCTAAGAAAATATTGAGAACAACTTATTTAATCATTAAATATAACATAAAACCAATCATTTATATAAATAAATACTTCGTTTTAACTTATTTTGAATAATAATTCAAAAGAGAACTCAAAGCAAATATTTTTAGTAAAAAAACAAATTAATGAAAGAATAGGAATAAGTGGTTAAACCTCACAATTCGATTAGTTATGGTATTAAACCCCCACTAATCACAAAACTAGTTCCCAATCATTCATTTGATTAAATCGATTGAAATTCACTTTTGAAAAATCAATTTACAAAATCGGAAATGCGGATGAGGCAGGTCTTTGCTCACAGTGCGGGACAATCTATTGACATAATCTTACATGATCAAAACGGGAAGTCCCCCATGTCTTTCACAGCCTTCTGAGCGGAGAAAATGCTTAAAATAATTTAAATCGAGTTTTAAGCGAAAAAAATTTAGAGAAAAGAATATCATTTAATTTCATGACTCATAAAATGCTTTAAATTTTATGCAATTTTCAAAAATTACATTAATTTATATTTTCTTTTTTGCTGACAAATCTAACTTCGATTAAACAAATCTCAAATACAGTCAAATCACTAAATATCAGTCCATTTATTGAGTCTATCCCTCTCTCAATGTATATGCGTTAAAATTTATACAAAGTTTAGCCAATCGTATAAATGTATTAATTTCTTGAATAATATTTAAAATAATATAACGTTTGGATTATATTCGCTTCAATAGAAAACTTTGCGATTCTCGTTGAATAATCTATTTTTTATGGAAGAGTGTCCTTGTGCCCATACTTTGGCTAATGATTTTCGTGAATAGAATCAGCAAGGCAACAGTTACTCTATGCTAAATGTGTAGTTCTGTTGAATTAAGAGAAAAAGGGGTAAAATTTCAGGAATAGCAAAGAAAATGAGTTTATTGTTGAAACTATTTTGAGTTAAAGAGCTTTATCTGAGGTTAGAGTGTATCACATAATAAATGATTTACTTCTGAGAGATAGTGAAAGAACTCATACTTTCAGAACTAAAATATTGAAAAACTTTCCCAAACGTAACAAAAAATAAGAAAATTACTGAAATAAAGAGAGAAAAAAGAGTTACAAAAATAATTACTTCAAATAAAACGTATTGAGAAAAGTGAAGAAAAAATGAAACACAACTCTTAAAAAGTAAGAAGAAAACGATGTGAACGTCCGGTAAGTGTAGGGCTTTCTGTTTGTTTCCACTCTTAGCTCTCATATCAAAAGTTTGAGCAATTTTTTCGATTTCTGGGTTTATCATAGATTAAGACTCAGATTATTGAAACACAAAATGTGAGCACAGAATGAAAAAACGAAATCCAAATCTGTTTTATCGTGGATTCGATTTAATTTATTCTTGAAAAACACGAAATCAAAACTCAAGAAAAATATATTAATAAATAATTAAAGAAATTCGCAAAAACTTTGTTAATAGAGTAAAACTGATAATTATTATACGATTTTAACACATTTTTTGCAGCAATTATTTTACATATAATACTCACTAATATTTTCATTAGAAAAATGTGTTTACCTGAAAAAAATATCTGTGTTTTTGGCAAATGTGTGAAAACTTAAGTTGTTTTCGATGCAAATCAAGTTTAAAAAGTTCTTCTCTTCCATTGTTTCTCTCATTTTTTCAAAAGAATAAATAAATGAATTTAAAGCAAACAAAACAACTTCTCACAGATTATTATTATTTGAAAAGAATAACAAAAGTTTATATGAAATCATTTGATTAATATTTTCTTTCACTGACTCCTCATATATTGAAAGTTGGGATCAAATTGTTGCCCAAAACGCCTAAACAGGGAATAAAAACACTTTTGAAGTTCAAGACTATAATTAAATGAGAGAATGGATTGAAGCGAAAAAAAATTCTATAAAAAATGTTTGCAGTAAATGATGCCATTTATGCCATTTATGCCGTTTCCCAATAATTATTATAAACATATAAAACATTATCATAATTGCCATCAAAACAATATTTTATTTACTTTTGAAATACTTTTACGATTTTATAATAACAGAAAAATAGACGACTTTTGAACACCAGATATGGAATATTTGCAACACTAGGGATCGCCAATGAGTACAAAAGATAAGCAAGCTCAATTCACCATAACTGGCCAACATATCTAAGACATTGGACTGCGAACAAAGATAACATTTGCTTCAAGGGCTATTAACTATACGAAAAGCAAATTAGCATGGTCATAGTTTCCAGTATTGATTCGAGAAATACTCTTTAAATACATACGAAGGAAATGTTGGCACTCTTTGGACCGACAAAAGTAAACCCAATAACCGGTAATAACAAAAATTGATGAATAGTCGGAATAACGTATTAACAGTCGAAGGCATACAAATTGAGTTCACATAACCTTTCATTGACTTAAGTGTCTGTTCCTAATAGTGTCTCTCCTCCTAATCAATCGCCAATTCCTCAATTAGACAGCAGGTTAGGTATGAGCCCTCTCTAGACTCCGAATAATTGATTGTCTGATAAAACAAAATGTATGGCAAATATAGGATATTCGGTACATAGAATACCAAGAATTTGTTTGTAATAAAAATATTGCTTTAATAACAATCATAATAAAAGTCAAATAAAGCCATAAATGGCTTATATTCATAACAAACTTCTTTATGTATTTTTGAATTTAATGTCCATTAAATTAATCGACATTTCGTTAACTCAATAAAAATTGAAAACAAATTTTCAAAATTGCTTTTAAAATAGATTTCAAGTCTTTTGTGAGAAGACATTCAAATATTCAAAACAATTGAATAATTGATTAAATTATCAAATTGTGTCTCAAATGTTGACAAATAAGAGATAATGTGTCGCACAGAATGAGATTCAAATAAATAAACACAAAGTGATTATAAGCTAAAGAGTCAATTCAAATGACATTCAACTCATCATAAAAAGTGAAATAATATTTGCGTTAAATATCTTTAGTTTTAATAAATAAATTGATATGAAAAGTGTTATCGCTTTTGAAAGCCATACCTCATTAGTCTCATTGTTTGGACGGTTGACATCGAGTGTAGAGTCAGGACCATCACCGGTCATATCCACAATGTGTGTCCACTTGAGTGAGACATACGAGTGGTCGACCTTTGATTTCAATGGCTATCTATTGACTCGTCGTTTAATAAATGGCTTTAATAAAAGTGAGGATTCATTTGTATTGAATTCCAAACACAGTCTGTCTGTCATTGAACTCAACCAAAACACCGATACATGCGTTACGACTCACTCCAGACTCTAACACTTCACACGTTATTACCTCTTATTCTGATATATCTTAAGCCAACTCTTGAGTGGTTTCGTGTTTTACTTCATATAATTTGTTTAATTTCTCGAATTTATTGCTTAATTTGAATTAAGTTTGAATTAATGTCACATTCTTTGGTTCGCACAGAATATGATTTCCAGTTAACATAGTTTATGGATTCATGTGATCAGCCATTAGATGCAATCCGAGGTCAAAATATTAGGTTCTGTCAGTGGTTCACATTCTTTGGCAATGGTATCGCCATCTACTCAATGGGCTCTCTGAGTTGGTCCATAATTATCCAGTTAAAATCCAGTAAAAATCTAGTTTTCAATACTATTTGTTTCTATCTTTTGGTGATGTAATCGGGGAATGAAATGAGGGGGTGCTTCAGGTTAGCCACAGATTCTTTGCAATACTTTTGAATGAGTCACAGGTTGTCTACATTTCACCAAAACTTGCTTTCGAGTGACGTTTTCTAAGACTTAATCATATTTTATCAGTTTCTCAGCACCAAAATTGATTTGATCTAGATACTTCTGCTGATTCATATCTTAGAAATTAAAAGAGTTCCACAAACGAGAAATCAGTCCAATAGTTGAATAAAGCGATCACTAATCAGCTTGCTACATTTACTCATCATCCCGATTAGTTATTCTGATAAAAGCAACGAATATTATATAATATCCACTCATATATGCATTTCATTGGTTTAAATCCTCGCGTTTTTCATGACTTTTAGTCAGACATTCAAAGTACACCTCAAAGTGTGATGACATGTAATTGTTGAATACCCCAAATGATTAAATTATCCTATATTCTGTCTATCCTCTAATTGGCAATTAACGAAATCTGTTTCTGGTTAAAAAACGAGACTCATTAACAGTGAATGAGTTATCAAAAACGATTCAATAATCAGGAAATTATGAAAAAACAAACTCCAGCTTTGATTTGTAACCAAAAATCAAAGAGTTTTAAATCAGTGATTCTAAAGGCATCCAAACTGAGGTCTGTTTGTAGACCAAACGTTTTTATCATTGGATTGCATTGAGCACAGAATAAGCTAACAATTCTTCTGAATAGAAGACCACCTTTGAGGCGCTGACCTCTCCATAAGTTCAATATGTAGGCAGATATGAATGGATGCGATTCGTGACAATTGATCAAAACATAAGCCCTTCAAATGTATTAACTCTAAAACACTTTTCATAACTGTTTGCATAAATTGATTTCTGAATCGAATTCGAGTTCAATATATCTCTTGAGAAATGATTTATTGAGAGAATAGGAAATCCCCTAAAATTTGATAAAAATAATCTCTTAATTAATGTTTAGTTTCGATTAAAAAGGATTTTCTCAATCAATGGAAGTGAAAACCAAACCAATTATTTAAATTGATTTTTGAAAAAATTTTGTCATTTGATTTGTATTTCAAATCGAAAGCAATTAATTGATATAATTATCAAATGATTGTAATTAAGATTACATTTATTTTTAATTTATTTAAACTGATTCAGAGTTTAATTATTCATTTTATACAAAACTCATTAAAAATATTATCGATTTATTTCATGAGAATTGTCTTTAAAATAGTTAAGAACCGATTGTTTCTAAAATTAGTGAACAAATTAAACGATAAAATAAATGAATGCATAGAAGACTTGTCTCAAAATTGATTTTTAAATAAATATCTAATCTTTTGATAATTGTTTGGAATTAAAGCATTAATTATTGGCAACCAATTGGTTTGTGAGTCGATATCATTGATGGAAAAATGGGTTCAATTAACTTGAAATCCAATTAAATTTCACTTTTGGTTTTGATGTCATTTCTCACAACTGTTAGCACAGAATTAGTGACTCAAGTGAGTGAAGGCTTCCTTCCTTTTCAATAATTAGAGGCAAAAACAGTCCCTATTATTGAAATCATTTACAAATCATTCCTGAAATTAATGATTAAAATACTAATAATTTAAAGAATTTTTTAATCAAAAATAAAAAGTCATTAAAATTATAATTTTTAAAAACTTGAGAAAAGGAAGACTTTTTGAATGCTAAGGAAATGACATTCAAAGTGAATTCACCTAGTTGGCCACTGCTGGTGCTTGTCTGTCAGGGGCACGTATACCACTCCCATGAGTGACTCTCTTCTGATTGAGCCGTCTTCAAGTTTATCGATCTGTTCCAGCATTTGGTTGTATCCCTCTCTACCCACCGGAACAATGAGTCGTCCCCCGGGCCTCAACTGATCGACCAACTGATGGCAAACACACATTAGTTACTATATTCTCCAAATAATTGCAAATATCTATTAAATAACGCACAGCCTGTGGAAGGGTAGGGGCGGCGGCGCCTGAAATCAAACAAAACAAAAGTTTAGTAATTATAGAATATATGGAAATTGGTTTCAATTAATAAAATTTAGAATAATGGGGACTAACCGACATGTATGGCATCAAAAGGGGCTTCGGGTGCATAGCCTTGTCTTCCGTCCCCCACTAAAAATAGAATTAAAAGATATTTAATAAATTGAGTTTAATTTTAAAAACTAACCAATCATTTGGATGCGATTCGACTCAATGAGGTTCGGCTGATCTGTCCTAATGTTTTCGACCGACATATTGACCAACTCAGGAATGTGATCTATTCCGACGGCCTTCCCTCGGGGGCCCACCTTTCATATAATTAATTAATCCTAAAATCATAAGCACTGGAAATAAAGTTGAAATACCATTAGAGCCATACATGCAGTCAAATAACCAGAACCTGAGCCGACGTCCAGTGCTTTGGCCCCTGAAATAAATATTTGATATTTCTCTGAAGAGATTCACATTCATATGATTTACCATCAACAAGGTGATCTTTCAGAAGTTGAAGAGCGTGGGCGTGCTATCCATCAGTTGTCATAATTAGAAATTAGTACAAATAATTATAAACCTTTATAACAGAAATGTCCAAACTCTTTGACTCAGGGGCGGTATTAGGGGATGTCCTAAACTTTTTTCGGAAATTTTTTTAGGGGGTTTAGGGGAGAGTATAACTTGCACCTAAAATGTCAAATTTTCGCCTCCGGTGGCCATTTAGTCGGTTTGGGAGGTATTTTCAAAATTTTCGGCCTCAGTGGGGGTATTGCGGGCTATATCCTCCCCCCACTGGTAAAGCCTGCTTTA
This sequence comes from Punctoribates punctum, assembly GCA_034698165.1. NCBI lineage: Eukaryota > Metazoa > Arthropoda > Arachnida > Sarcoptiformes > Punctoribatidae > Punctoribates > Punctoribates punctum. The sequence goes on along the minus strand of JAQGBD010000174.1, from coordinate 13,847 downwards.
TAACTATCAAATCATCAAAGTTTTGGTTTTAAGTAAAATCATTTAAATAAACGAAATATTATCTCAAATAAAATCTGTTGGCATTTGTCTCAAACTGTTCTCAATTGGGGTCTAATTAATAGAATTATCTTTTTATAGAATTGATTGGAAATAACATCAGATATACAATAATTGTATTATAATTTGATTTTTCAATATTTTTCTAAAGAAATGCATTCAATTATTTGATTGGCTTTTAATTAATTGAATGAAAGGGAAACAAATGTTTTAAAAAGTGGACAAAATATAGACAAACCATATGCGGAGCACTGATGGTCACCGCATATCCTATTCCTTGGGGTGAATCCATATATGGATTGTTAGGACAATAGTTAGCTCTGTCCACATTACTCATAGCCCTCTCCACTCGGGTGTCCCGTATTATCCCATTCTCTATACAAACAAATCAGATATAAACTGTTTTCAAACGAATGACCAATACTTTTGAGGTTTTGAATCATCTCAATGTTGGTCCTCCCGTGCGATCTCCAGGCCATCGTTGGACACCACTTAAAGTAGACACTGATTAACACCACTGAAAGACCGCAATAAATGGCTTTTTTCCGGAAAAACCCAATTTTGTTGAAACTGTTTAGCGTTAAAACCGAAACGAATTAACGTTTGTTTTGTTTTTTAAAAATAATGTTTTGAAAGAGTTTTGAATGAATTTGCGTTGAATTCAATGTTTACATAAACCGATCGATCGATTCATTCACAACATTCACAGCAAAACACTTTTTGAGCGCATTCTTTGAATAAAGTTTTACAATAAATGCGTTTACTTTTGTCCACACAATTGATTGGATTGTAATCCGAGTAAATTATAACTTAATTGTGTTCACTGTATTCACGATTAATATTTAGGGAACAATTAAAAAAAGTTTTAATCTCCAAGAATTCAATTATTGGATAGAAATATTCTAGCTCAAAATTCTATGCCATTAAATTGGAGATCAGTTTGATTATCAAATATAGGTTTTGCCAATTGATGAGAGAATTAAAACGAATTCTTTATTAAAACAATTGTTTGTTTGAAAAAATAAATGAAAAAAAACATTGTTTTTCACACTTTATTCATATTTATTGAGACGTTTTAGACATTAATTTAAGTGATTTTTAAAACAATTATTGGAAAAAGAGATAAAAGTAATGATTTATTGAAAGATGAAATTTCGGGCCAAATTGCGGGCCATCGCTAACCGCAGAATATTTTCGCGTTCTTTAAGATATTCGATATCGAAATTGGAATCATTGGATGTGTTGGTGAGGCTCAGCATCTCTTCGAGTGATGCCAACAATTGAGACGTTTGTTCCGAATCGAAGACAATGTTTTGAGTCTCCAGAAGTGGTAACGAATCCATAAGTAATCGAATTATGAAAAATTTTGGCGCAATGTTTGAGACCAGAAGTGAGACCAGGAGTTGGGCCGCACTTTCGAGTTGACTCTCTTTCAACAACTGATGAAATTCATAATATTTGGCCAAAAAAGTCAAGCGATCGCTGATTAGCATAAATCTGCCGGAATTGCTCAGAATATCTTCGTCAGGAAATTCTCCATTTTTGTTGTATCCAATTAGAAACAGGTCTGAGATATGATTAGTCAGAGCCGAGTCCTCACTCCTTATCGCCCAAAATAAAGCTGAGCCCAGTCTTTGCTTTGAGAGCCATTGACGGGACAGGACTTTACAAACAGATTTTGTGATGTGGTTTAGGCCCAACTTATTGGCCAAATGTATAACTTTGTGAGCACTGGCCTCGTCTTTGACGGCTATTCTCTGCAAATTGAGTTCAATGTAATGGAGACCAGAGTCGAGGCAATGACACAAATAGTCGATTCCGAACTGCCAGAGACCGTCGAATGTCATCAAAGAGTTGGAGTATTCGATGACAAAGAAGTCCCGAAACTTTGTCGGAAAGTCTATTTGATGTAAATCTAATTGATTTGCATTATATAAGAGGTCCAGAAAATGAGTGGCGAACCACCAGTTGTCGTCAAAACACTCGTTCGACTCAACGATCACTTGAGTCAAATCTAAACTGAAGGCTGCGGTCAACACCCCATCCAATGGAGAGGAGCTCTGATTTGTGTCTTTTAGTGCATATAAGGCAATGAATTCGCGGCACAAATCACTCAAATTGTTTTCTTTAATGCAGGGATCGGTGAACAACAGATAAGAGACCATTAAGTGATACCACGACTCGAATAAATTCAAAACTGATTTGAAGGCTTCAATATCTCCGACAAGAAGTCGAGCAATCAGTTTGAGTCTGGGGTTGACGTCAAAGACGCCGTCATTGAGGGTCTGTTCGCAGTCCTCTCTCCAGGTCTGCCATCGAAGATAGAATTCGTGTAACAAATAGTTGTTTGAAATAATCGGCATTTTCTTCAGTAATTCCCGTAAACCAATGAACTCCTGTCTGTCGTTTGCATTTGAGTGCAGTTCTAACAAAAGTCTGGCGTTTTCTGTCTCTCCTCTCAATACATAAGAGATGATTACATCCCAATAGTTTGGATCAATTGATGGCATCTCAGCATTCATTACAGAATTAGCCAATTGATTGGTTTTAGGGAAATGCCATTTAATCCAAACCAGGAGTTGATTCAAGAGAAACCCTGTGCTCTGAATATCAATAAAAAGGATTTCACACAAATTCCATACGATTTCCATCTGACAAAACATATTACTTAAGATAATATTCGACTCGTCTTCTGAAGAGTTGATTAAATTGAAAAAACAGGAGTGAATTACTGATCGATATCTTCGGCTGCCTTTAATCAACTCATTTCTGGACAGCGGTTCACATTTGGTTGATATTCGTTGCAAAGACTTAAACACAGACATCGATTCACTCAATAGAGCTCTTGAGTTGACATTTGAATAGATATTTGATTTAACGCACTTATAGTCGACTAAATCCGATCTTTTGGTCGCTTTTATTGATTTCTTTTTCAATTGTGTGTTGAAAAGAACCAATTGATTAGCAAAACCCCATTCGCTGACCATTTGTTGTCCACCACTCAGATCCAAACTAACCTTTTCTTCCATATCTGAATCGTTTTGATTACAATCAGAATATATTTTTCTTGAGATAACGTAAAACAAATTGAGACCAAATGTGTGGACAAACGGCACGTTTGGCGCAAAACTATACCATAAATAATGTACTGAATATTGTTTGAGAGTCTGTTCCCCAAAAGATCTGATAACTTGAGATTAAATCATTTAACATTAACAAGAACATTGTCAATGATCATCATGATCAATTTCATTATCATTTATCAAAACCCAACGATTCAATTAATTTTGGTTAAGTTTTATTAAATATTTAGATTTGAATGAAATTTGGCAAAAATGCCACAAATGAGAGCCTATTTCTCAGACAAAGAAATATATTTTTATTTAATTTATTTAAAGATTTTCAAAAAAATTAATTTCAAAGTAATTTGGATTCAATGAAATTGACTTTAATTCCAGTCAAGAGATACCCACTGCTGGAACTCATATTCATTTCAGGTCGGCTTCTATTGGGGAGGACCTGATATTTTCTGAGCCACGTTTCCGTTATTCTCAAAAAGACGGCTTTCTTTTTGAGTGCGAAATAACAATTGGAAAGGGGTTGGATGTATGGACAGAACACAGCAAAAGGTCGGGAGTCGGACAGGAATTCCAGAGTCATAAGCAATATATTGAGCGGATCGTAGTTTTTGGTCAGATATAGCAATCCGTCCATATTTTTGTCGCTCAATATTTCCAAAGCTTTGAGTTTTTCTTTGCGTCGAAGACTTTTTCTCAACTGTTTCTCAGTTGAAACCATTGGCTTCTCATCGATTCCATCGTTTGACTCTTGGTTTGAGTTTTGGTCGCAATCCATAGCAGAAGCGCTCTCTTTATTCAACAGACGATAGGCTTCGTTGACTTGGAGTCCAAAAAGCATTTTGTCGATCGTCTCTTTGGGACGATTGAGTGCATCCACAGCCACTCTATAAGTGCTGACGGGTCCCACTTCGGTGTACATCTGAATCAAAGTGCCCTCAGATCCGAGTCTCTCGACAACAGCAGCGGTCAAAAGTCCTAAATTAGTGTCAATTACTATATATCTTCGGCCGGACATTACGTTACAAAAGGAGAGCATTTGTGAGAGAGAATCCATTCGAAGGAAACTAAAGAATAGCAAACAATTCATTAAAAATGAAATCAAGAGTTGAAACAAATAAAGAATTACTCAATTTTTTGTGGTCCGCGACTGAAATACATTTCAGTCAAAAGTCTGACATTTGGTCTCAAAATTGTCACTAAATTTGAGTATTTTCGCTGTTTTTTCTTCAAATACTTCTGTTGTGCGAAAGAAGTCTTATTGTCAAAAGTGGAACTGTTTTTGACTAAGGTTTCGATGATCTCATTACTCGAGAGTTCTTTTTTGATTGTCTCGATATCTTTGCATGATAACTTCTGAGACTTTCCGTCGTCCAAAACAAATCGGTTATCTTTTTGTTGGTCGGATTCGCCGCAAATTAGATCTAATGGTTGTGCCGTCAATTGGCTTACATTAACTAAACTCAGTTCTCGAGATTTGTTTATTTCAAAAGTAGATCCAAACTTATGGCCAAAAATGGTGTTTAAATTCATTTTCTGTTTTCCCAAATAAACAGGTCTTCGGAAAAAAGAAAAATAAATTATTGAAAGTTTGATATTAAATGTCATTACTTATTGGTCTCAACTTTAACCAAACGACTGGATTCCCTTTCATGGGTTCTTCGGATTATTATATAATCACCGCATCTGATGATGTCTTCATTGGGTTCTTCTTTTGGCTGTTCTTTAATTTCACTCATTTTCAGAAATTTAAAGACTGTTTTAAACCAAAACAAAAGCACGTGTTTTGAAGACTCTGACAAACGACGTCTTCCTTACAAATAATGCTAAAACTTTGCTTCAATTGATTTAAAGATCATTTAATCGCAAATTCTCTTATATTTTATTATTTTATTTTATTTTTTAAAAATCTTTTTTTCTATTTCTTAAAATCTAAATAAAAACAAATTGAATTCAAAGCTAATAATTATTTGTATTATATATTGAGAAAAGTTTTACATAATTTTTGAATACTTTTTGAATTGGATCTCATTATTGACACTCAATTGTTTGTAAACAACCAGTTCTTGAATTTTAAGAATAATGGTTATTGAGCAAGATCATTTTGCTAGTATTGACTATTGACTAGCTGCTGGTCATATAGCTAATTGCATTTTTAAAAGTATCTTAACATTAAATTGAAGAAATGTTAAACAAAATGTCATTTATTGATATCTGAAGATTAAAACTGTGGAGAAATGGAGGAATGTTTTGGTCTTTACTGCGGACGAACCAAATTAGATGACTATAATTACACCGAATGTGGAGTAAGTCTTCATTTGTTTCAATTGATTCGTAATCTAAACAAATATAATTTAAGTCCTGTTTGAGGGGTTTCCGTGTGAACGACGCCCACCTCTGTGTCCAATGCGATGAAAGACCAGAATTTTATGACTGGCTTTACATAACTTTTATGGTTTTCATTCTTCTCATAATTGAGTGGTATTTGACTGAACAGTGTCTCAAAAGACGTCAATTGACTATCGATGTATTGATCTTACATTTGGTGGTACTCTTCGAAGACATATTATCTTTAGTGATAACTCTTCTATTGGTGGAACCGTTGGGTTCTTTTCAAGTAAACACTTGTTCTCCTCAAAGATTGTCTGATTTCTACACTCTTTTCTTCAATCCTTCGCCGGATTACAAGAAAACTATTTACTGTACCCACGAAGCGGTGTATCCCTTGTTTTCAATGATTTTCATATTTTATGCGATTTCACTGTTTTTTGTTGTCTTACGTCCTCTTTATTTGCGTTTTATATCTTTTTTGTTAAAATTCTTCACAAAATCAGTTTTCCTCAAAGATTTAGTCAATAATACAAATACAACAAAAACTATTTATTTGACTCTTTACGCCATTCCCGCCCTTTCCTTCATTCACGCGATTTTCAGTGGACTTATTTGTGAGTATTTATTTGGTGTAAAATATAATTTGGATAATAATCGACTAATTTGTTGGACAGACTATTCCTTTCCCTATATTATAATAATTGGTTCGATTATTTCAGTGGCGATACATATGGCCTTCCAATTGGGTCAGTACTCGTTCTTCTCTAACAGATCAGCTCTAAAATGTGTTTTCTTCAGATCAAAGGCCATCAAAGCTATTGATGTCGTTATTCCAGAAGAAAAACTTTGTGATAATAGTATGTCATTGGTTTGTCCACATCTATGGTATAATATCTTTGACTCAATTAAGAAACCCTTCGGTTCACTTACCGTTGCTATGTTTGGCACCCGTTCCCACTTTCTTCTACATAATTACCTCTAAGTTCACGGATCCCAACAAATTAGATATAGAATGAAATCATTGTTTATTTACTCATTCATTAAATTTAATGTAAAATTGATTTAATAATACTTTTGGCACAAAAATAACAATCATTTTGAGACAAAATCTCTAATTTTTTTGATTAATTATAATAACAAATAATTTCTCAAATATTTTGTCATTAAATATAATTTAATTAATAATCTCTGACTTATATAACAATTAAAATATTTGTGAATTCATTTATATTTATCAACAAATAGTGATCTCAAAGAAACACTTAATCATAGATTTAATTTAATATTAATAATTACTTAAACACAGAGATGTGCACAGGGAGGACACCGGGAGGACAAATATCCACATTCAAAATGCATTGAATTGGTCTGGATCAATTTCATAGTAAATTTCCTAAAAAGTGGATAAAAAGTAACCGGAATATAATTTTAAACATAATTGCTATAAAAAGAGTGGATTTTGTGCACATCTCTGTCCGATATCAGTGCAAAAGTGTTTAAATTCAATGTTTAGTAAAATAAGAGCTAATATATGAATAATTAAATACTTTATAAAATCTGTGATATAATGATTCAAATTTTGGTCAGAAATCAGTTATTTCTAATTTAAATAATAATTTACTTTAAGTTTAATTCAAAGAGAATTAGATTTGGAAGAAGTCTTAAATTTATGAGAAAATCACTGAATATATGATTCAATAGAATACTAAGCATTCAATAAAATTACATTAAATGATAGCGCCGTTAGAGTTGAGTTCATTAAACAAATTGAAGGCAAGACTCAACTGATCGATACTTAATTTACTTAATAATAATTTAGTGTTATTTCGATATTCGATGCAAATATAGTATTATATAAACTCTAATACTGTTTCATCAAATTTGAAAAATAGCTGTTTTTATGAAAGAATTTTTCGTCTCTCAAAACAATACAAAAAAACTAAATTAACTCAAACTTTAAATTAATTGAAAGCAAATAATTTGAGAAACCATTGGATGAAAATCTTTTGGAATTTATATGAAATCAAATGAGTTTTAGGAACGAAAGTGGAGAACAGTTGTCTATCACTTGTCAAATGAGAGCCAATACTTGGAGTATCCGTTTGTCTTCATCTGATCCCAGAATTGATGGTCAAAGCGATACATAAAAAGCTCTGATTGAAAGGTCGAGAGAAACGAATATAAAAAGTGGACAAAAAGTGATTCAAATATAGCACTCCATCTTTGCGGCCAATTTATACTCGATTTCGGCGTTTCTATAGATTTCGAGCGCCTATCGAATGAAATCATAGAAACAATTGTTTATAATTAACAGGAATTGTCACTGAATTCCATGCAATCAATATTTAAATCAAATTTATAATCAAATGGATATTCGGTTACATTTTCGGTCTCGCGCTCCAAGTCTTGCATTTGTTTTTCGTGTAATTTCTTCAGTTTTTCCTTTTCCTTGTTTTGACGCATCGCCGCTGTCTTTCGCTCTTCGATAAACTTCTTGGTATTATTGCTGTTCTTCTCTTTGAGTCTTCGTTCTCTCTCTGCTTTATTTCTCAGTGTTTTATCGTTTGCCACCTCTTTTGCGGTCTCGACGGACACCTTTGCCTGTCTTGTCTTCATCTCTTTGTTCTCTCTTTCAAATACAGTCTCCAATTGTTTTATTTGATTGTTTTGATTGATTTCCAGGAGTTTCCTAAGGGTATCGCCCTTTTGTGAGATATGAACTTTGAGAAGATCCCATTCCTCTCTGTGATGCTTTTCAATCATTTCACTCCATTGTTTCATCTGAAGTGAAACTAATTCCTTGACGTTGGGGTCGTTTGCGATGTCGTCATTGGTTTTGACTAATTTCATGACTTTGTCGATTGCAATGCACTGTTGCTTTTGAGTGCTGTTCTTCTCTTTGAATTGTTTCTTCTTAAGGCCTTCGATTTCTTTCTGGTGTTTTCTAAGAGTTCTGACGAAGAGTTTTTCGGTCTTAAGTGACTCCAAATTGATTGGTTCGAACTTATAGTCCTCTTTCTTTGCCTCGTCTTCTCTCTGCTGTTTAACCAATAAATTATGGGTTTGAATGTCTGTCTCTTCGATACCCATTGCCTTCATTTGTGCGATTCTTTTCTCCTGTGCTGATAGGAAAGCTCTCGGGTCTGAGAGGGCATCCATAAGGTCTCCCAAACCGTCGGGAACATAGATTTTCAGTTCAATGCATATGAAAAGCATCGGTAAAGACATCGGAAAGTTTCCTTCAGTTCGAAGTGAAATATGTCTATACCCGGCCTGAAGACCATCCAATGGAAGTATTCTTTGGCCCAACATTTTCCCGTTTTCGTCGTAAACCGCTATTCGAATGACCGCCAAATCGGGTAAAACCACTTTTCGGAATATAAACGGCTCTTCGTTATAAACAGGATTCAGTCCATTCGAGGGAACCATTCGAGTCCTGAATTCTTTGCGAATAGTATCAGTGGGCAGACCATACATATCGACCTCGACATAAGTTCCCACTTTTTTGTCCGAAAGAAATTGTCCGGAAATGACTCTAACGGAACACTGAGCGGCAATCACTCCATCGACAGGAGATTCGGCAAAAGGATCGAAAACTCTGTCTTTTCTTCGCATGAAATCTGGTTTCAAAAGATAACCACAGCCTCCGTTATACTCAAACTTCCCCTGATTCAACTGCATGGGAAGATCTGATGTTTGGAAGTTGAGGGCAACCATCTGACAGCCGGCGTTCCAGAATATCTGAGGCAAAAAGTTACTGGAATCAGCTCTGGTTCCTTTTGGATAAATGCGACTCAATTGGCGTTTATTATAATTAACGAATTCGATGGCCTGAGACTTGAGATAACCTAAAGCCGTGTTCTCAGCAAACGATGACATATGGAATCTGAAGACAAAACATTATTTTATGGAATTCCTACAAATATTTGAGAACTGACTGAAAGTTTTTCTCTTCTGCGACATCAAAGCCTTGAAATTTGATGGGTTGCGCATAATTGACCAGAGAAGAGAGGAAAGGGTGGATGTGCAGAGTAGCGCCCGTGTATTGATAGTTAGCCATCGCTAACTGTTCCGGTTCTACGTCTTCGACCTTTGGATAAATATGTTTAGCTTTGGAAACATTTATCAGAATATTATACCCTTTTATCTGAAAGAGAAATAAATGAATTAAAATTTTGAATTGAATTTATGGTCGGACCCAATTACCTGTGCCTTCAATAGAACCGTCAATAGAGTCTCCAACAATAGCGGGGACAGCGCTGGCATCTTCGTTCTCTTCGTCATCATCTTCAGCAGCCAACTGTCCCTTTCGCCATAATTCCAATTCCTCTGTAAATAGTCATTGAAATGAAAAGCAATGAACTGTTATGTGATTCAAATCGTATTAAATACCGAATCGATTAATATATTTATAATAATTAAGAAAAGTTCATACGTTTCTCGACATCAGACTTAAGTCTTTTATTTTTGATTAGGATTTTTCTCTTCAAGTCATTAGGAGTGGGCAGAGGAACTCCAGGATCCAATGGATAATTAGACAAACACTCCTTAAGAAGAAGATCACCCAGGATTTCATCGCAATATTTAGCCATTTTGTATTGTTGTCGCTTACTGTCAATCAACACATTAATCACTATTTCAAGAGATGAGAGATAATTGTTTCAAACCTGCAGTGGTTCTCAAAAGAGAGAATCACCGGATAGTCGGAAGTGACGAAAGCACAGTCACGGATAGCGAATATCACGTCCTTAAACAGTATGTCAGTACACATGGCTTTCCCGTGGGTTATGATGGGCTCGTCGTCAGTCCTACCGTCCCAACAGTCCAGTTCTATGCATCGACACCCGGCTAACAACACTTGTCGATACCTATAATATAAAAGTTACATATGTAAACATAAAATTGGAAAATTGCACCTTGTTCAATAAGATTAAGCATCTTTTGTAAGGAATCTTACATTTCTACTGAAGATTTTCCGCCGAATTGTCTCCCCGTTAGGTATGTGTTATGACTGGAATTGCAATAATAATGAGAGAGGGGTTGATCCATATCCATATAGATGTCGAGGCGGTCCAGAAAGACGGGTGCGTTCTCGTCGGACATCAAATATCTGATGAGTCCGTCCTGTGATATATACCCGTCTTTAGCTATCTCTGGGTTTGGCTCATATGTTGTGATTATTTCTTTGGCTCTTTTTTCGTCATATAAGGGATAAAGTATTTCATTGAGTCGCGGATCCCTTTGTTTCTGTCAATCATTTGGATTCAATTACAACAATTACTCGAATTCAGGCGATGGCTAAGACTCACCTCATTTAGGAATTCTATGAGTTGTTTACAATCGATATACTCTGACTTTCCCTGAGTTCTGATTTTATTCAAAAGAATCGATAAGTTTTCGGTCAAACCATTGATTGAATGATTTCTTACATTGCATTGAAAAGCTCTTCGATATCATTTCGCGGACAGACTTTGTGGTAGAGCTGATAAAACTTATCGAAAGTCCACTCTGAGGGCTCTATCACATCGTTCTTCAAAGTTGAGATCGAATTTAAATCTTTATACAAATCATAAATGAAATGAGAAATACCTTATCATATGGAAGACCGATCTCTTTCATGCACTGGTATATCAATTTTTCAGTTTTTCCGGAGGCAAAGGTTTTGGCGACACTTTAAAAACATTTTTCATAATTTTATACGAATTCAACATTGAAACCAATCAATTGTCTGAAAGGCATACCTTTTGACAGGAATTTTGGAGTTGGCGTCACTCAGAAAACCCAATTTCATCCAACTTTCGGTAAAAATTAATTAAAACTCAATTAAAAGTAATCCTTAAGTCTTACTGTTTTCTGAGGCAAGTCATGGGACAGACATTATTAGCCTTATTGTTGTTTGTGATTTCTCTCAACCCGTTCTGCCAGTCCTGTCATTCAATTGAATCAATTTTTATCATTTAATTGAAAACTGAGGTCTGAAATACTTTAGCGGTTTGAGAGTCGGGACACACGATGTGAGTGTAGTTAATGTTAACCATATCATAACCGCTGCAAATAGTCAGCGAACAGTCCTCTAAATTTCCCGAAACCTTTGACTGCAACTCATAAAGGAGTCGCAAATCCTGTCAATTGATTAAACTTTAATAAAATGTTGAAAATTTGAATAAATAAAGTCATACTTTGGGCGTTCCTCCGACCCTTATATCATTGACCTGACATAACTCAATCACTTCTCCTTCCTTTTCAAATTGAAATAATAAAGTATAGAGCAAGGTAGTTATGACAAGTTTCTTAAACTGACCCTTCCATCGGATTTCCAATATATGAAAAACCCATATTCATCGACTTTGAAGATGGAGTGGGGCTCGTATACGATTTCACCCTTTTCCTTGTTTTCAATTGATTTATCAAAATTAAGTATTAAATAAAACAATGAAAAATTAAATGGTAAAGACAATCAGTGGTAATCTAATCATGGTAAACTATGGTACTCTTGTTTAGGTTAATAAATCAAAAACAAAAACACAGGAAAATGACTTAAATTCTGAAAATCATTTGTTATTATATTTTGTGAATATTTTTAAGAAATATATTTTTATCCAAAAATAAATGAAATCTAAAAATATGGAAAATATGGTTCTTATACCTCTTCCCACATATGAAAGACATTTCCGTCGAGAAGCGGTTGGGGAACAATTCGCTGCCAATTGAATTCGTAGGCTTTCGTCATAACTGACAACCAATGGTTAAACTGAAGAAATTGTTTTCTTATATTTCATTATTATTTAATTAAACGAAGAATTATTGACGAAATCGATAAACAGTTAGTAATCTTATGAAGACTTCAAACTTCATTATCACAAAGACTCCGAACTATAAAAATATCAATAATTGTTATAACAATTCAATGCTTTTATATTAAATGCAATAATTATTTTAAGTTATTATAAATTATTATAATTAAAACCAATTATTTGTGGAAATAAATGAAATACTTGTAATGTATGTGAAAATAGAGGGAAAACACTGAAAGTAAAGTGAATTCTGTGCAGCGAATGTGAGATAAGACTTAACAAGTTTATGGAATAAATGACATTTTTATTCTTTTAGAGACACAATAATCGGATCATTAATGATATGTTAATATATGAATGAAAATACGATTATATTGTCGTTGAAATCAATGCTTTTCAAAGTTTTCTCTAAATATTTTCACTTAATCTCTGATATTCTTAACCAAAACGACGGAAGAATTCTAATGTTTTTCTCTTTATTCTGAAATCAATTTTTTCATTTCGAGTCTATTAAGCCGTCATTTAATATATCAATCAATAGGTAGTCGTATATCTGCTCAGGGCTTAAAGCAAACGGTGATTACAACTCTTTAACCTTAGGTTAGAATTTCCTCTAAAAAAGTGAATAAATAAATAAAAAGCGAATTTAAATTTCAATGAATTATAGCAAATGAGGGATACTATCAAATTATTTGCTTATTCCTGTGCCTCTCCTTTGCCTTATAATTGACTTAATTTGTTCTGAGAACTGATTAGAATCGGAGACAAATATAGAGCGAATACCAAGATTAATATTAATTAAAATTATTAAGCGATAAGATATGAATTATATTTGCTTTTCTGATAATTACATTTTGAGTCGATTTATGTGGAGTTAAATATATTCTTGAAATCGAGTGCAACACAACATACCTATCGATAGTTGTCTCATATGATTAGATGTAATGAAAAAAGTCTCATATAATTGAAGATGAATTCTGTGCACTTGAATGGGAAGTAGACGTTGTTTTCAATAATGAATTCGTTGGAAGTAATGATATATTATTATAATTGACACGAATTTGCGACAAACTGTAAGCGAGTGAATCAGTGAAATGCGTGCCATTTGTTGATAATTTAATTTCTGTCAAAATCTGCTCTTTTTAGAGGAAAAACGTATCGTAAACTCAGATGAGATGCGCAACTGATCGCAACTCTTCGCCATTCAGGCAATTGATCGCAGAAAACATCTTAACTCAGTTTATGTGTTCAGCGAAGCCTCAGCTCTCAGTCAAAGGCTATCAATTGGCACCGAATTCAACGAATTTTTATTTGATTTTCTCTTCCGATTCAAACATTTAAAGTAATTCTTGAATTCTGAGATTTTTGTCCATTGATTTAATTGAGAAACAATTGGTTTAAGAATAAGTTATACAACAATTTTATTGAAATTATATTAGTTTTTCATGTCTTCGACATATTTTTTATATTCTTAGCAAAAAATGTCAAATGAAATAACAGTAAAACTAATGGTTTATTTGAAGGACTAACAGAATGACTAAAAATATCGTCAAAATTAAGCGTCAAATCGATTGCGAGAGAAAACAGT
>JAQGBD010000173.1:0-42705 GCA_034698165.1 Punctoribates punctum | reverse complement strand
TTAATGAAAAATTGTCTCAAAAAGTCTGGTCATTTATTTCGGAAAAATTTAATTTTAATCCCAGTATATGAATATTTGAAAAGATTTGTCATTTCTTCCAAGAATAACAGCGCTATATGTAGGCCATACCTGAAGGGCATCAAAAACACCATAAATAACCATAAATTTATAGAAAAGAATATAAATTTTAGATTTCATTTGAAGACGTGCTGTGAGAGACAGAAACCTAGAAACGACTCTCTCTCTCTCTCTCTCTCTCTCTCTCTGAAAAAATATAAATTACTCCGAATATTATGAGAAAAATTAAGTCAAAGATTTGTAATTCTTTTGAAGAAAGTTATTGCCGTCAAAGAGAGAAAAATTTACTTTCACTTTGAGTTTTGTTTTAATTCAATAATAAATTGCAATGTTTTATATGAATCATCAAAATATGAAAATTCATTTTTATGCTGAAATTCCTTTTTGAAAAAATTCAATTAATACAACTATGCTTGTTAATTGATTTCTCTGTCAAGTTTTTAAGCGATATTAATGGGGTATTAATCAAAATATATGTGGGATTTGGTTCTTGATATATGAGTCCTGAAGTCAGAAATTTCAAACCTCAGGATTGGCTGAAGATTTTGATTTTCCGACGACACCAAAGAATTGATTTGAAACCTAATTCGAACACAAATTCAATAGACTTGAAGAGACATTCAGTTATAAAACACTTTATTCAGCAGAAAGTCTTTCAGTCCTTCCGCTGAGAAAAAGTAAATTATGAAAAACTTTTGGCACAGAATAGTGAGAAAAAAATTGATGGAATAGTCAGCGAAAAATCATTTCCTTAAAGCAGTTGTGAAAAGAGTTTATAATTTCTTTCTTATGTATTACAGAATATTCTTATTTCTGGATAAAAATTCTTCACTTCAATGAAGTGTCGAATAAGTGAACAAAAAATATACTTTACTTTGAGTTAACTTTTTTGTGCCTAAACTCAAAACACAATATGCTATCAGTATTTGCATCTGAAAAGTTTAGCGCAAGAATAAGTGTATTCTTTACTAAGTATAGCTTTTTTTTCCAAAATTATGCTAATGTTTTAGATCATTATATTTTTAGGTTAGCCTCCGATCAATTAGTATGGATTCGGCCAATCGAAGAGACCTTGTGTTGACTATTTGGGCTTACGTACTAATTGAATGGTTGTCAGACATAATGAAAAAAATTGAGTTAAAGTTTGGAGACTATGTGCTGACTATGTGCTGATCAAAATTAATGACAGCTCAGAGTCTTCGCTGACTTTTCTCTCGAAGTTGAAGTCACTTAACTTAAAACATAAAATGAATTAATGAATGCTTTCATTCAATTTATTTGAATTCCTTACCGATTCAAATAAGTTTGTACATGTTTATTTCATATACCAGAATAGCCATCATCTAATAGACCTAGGGCTGAGCTCCAGTCAATTTATTACGAACTCAAATTGATAGAAACTTTGTTCCAAGCTAATACATTGTAATGGATATGAAACAGTGCTCACACTTGATCAATTTGTGATTGGCACTATTGCCACTGTATAATTTTGAGGCTGCCCTTGGCTAAACCTGCTATTTATGCTTTCCTTTGCTTTCTTTACTCTTCTCTTTGAATTTTGAATTCATAAATAAATTTATTGAATCAAATCATAAAATATTAGTCGAAATATAAGTTTGAGACCAAAACCAGAGTTGAATCCAGTTTTTCAAAGACAGTAATAAATGTGATGTTTATTAAAAATGAATAAACTTGAAAATAATCGAGGGATAGATGAACAGGTGAAAAGGTGAATGAACAAACTTTAAACGAGCCAGCCATTTTAGCATTATCTCGATAGTTGTTGCTTTAGATATGGTTGCCTTGAATTTATAATATGACATAAGTTTTCATTACTTAAACTTCTTAAGTAATGAAAGTGAAAAACAAGAAAAAGTGGAATAAAGCAAAAAAGTGCGAAATTTCGGTCAGACGTTGTGTTGAGTCAGAGAAAAGGCAATTAATTAAAGAGCCAACAATTTTTCACTTATACTCCCAGTCTTTGAGCTCAACATTTCTTTAGGCCAACTGTTAGCGCACAGCATAGGAACCAACTAAAAGCTAAGTACTGTATTCTTAGCCTTTTTTTTAAAAAAGAAGGAGAAATACAGCAATAACTCAAAGCCACATATTTTTCACTCACAGTATTAGTAGTGGTTTTTCACTTAAATCGATTGCTTTCTGATTAATTATATCATTGGAGGCCTCCGTTTGGCTGTAGTTTCAGTTCAATTGCAAGACGTGATAACTAAAGACATGAAACCAGTGGTTCACAAAAATAACACATTTATTGCTATTAGAGTTAACCACAGTCTCAATGAAAACCTCTTTATTTCTCTAAAGACCCGAACAAAGTGTTATCACAATTGAAATTATTTACACAATTTTATTGAATTTACTTTCAGTTGTTTTCCGAAGAGATATAAGTTATATAACTATAAAAGAAGTGATTGATTACAAGAAATTCTGTTTTTCTTATGACTCAAAATCAATGACAAACTTATCCATAGATTTGATTAATTATTGAAAATTTCGTTCGAAAAGTGTTTGTCATTCAAGAAATGATAAAAATATAATTCACAACATTCTTGAAATTCAAGAGTTATTTTTAATTCTTGACTTTTGATAATTGGTTGAGAAATGTTTGGAAACATTTTGTGAACTTCAAGTCTGAAGACTACCAACAAAATAGTCGTAAAACAAAAAACAAAATATTTACTAAATATTTGCCAATCAATCAATGGATGGAAAGGAATCAGAAAACACTAAAAATAAATAACAATCCATTAGTTGGTCTCAAAAAGTTCTTCTGCTCAGGAAATGAGCCAAATTGTGAGCTCGGGTTTACTCTTCCCAACCAAAGCAAACATAATTGTGAGGGAAACTAATTTTAAATAGATATAATTGAATAGGATCTGGATAAAATTGCAGACATGATTGAAAGCTGATAAAACTGATACTCATTTTCCTGAAAACATTTTAGTTTTGTTTATTTTTCTTAATTATTAAATTGAAAATTACCCGAAACTCGCGATTTTAGTTGAGTTCATCTCCAGAATTTGAATACCCACCATGGTATTATTTGGTTATTAAATAATCATAGCAATTTAGTTGTCAAAAGATCAAGAATACGTCGGAATATCTATAGCAAGTTGAAAACTTCTGGTAATTTTGTCGCAATTAGTAAACAATTTCCAAACTTTTCGGCTCTGATTTGAAATTTGATCTCAAATTTTAAAGGATTTGACTTAAATTATATTCAAAAAACGGATTCGGATTTTAAATGAAATCATTTACTAATTTAGTTGTCATAAAGTGATGACGAATAGAGTTATTCATTAATTAAAATAATTATATGGAAATGACTTTTAAGAAAATCCTTAGTCTATTCTCACACATAGTATTCACAGCTATTAAACACAATTTAGACGAAAAAACGAATTTAAATAAAATTTGAAACAAAAATATTCAAATACTTTATTCATATATAAATAAAATCGTAATTATTAACAGAGAAATGTATTATTAGAAGTACTGACGGTTTAGGGAAAGACTAATTAAAGTGCATATTCTCGACTAAATCCATTCAAACTATGGAAGTGCTGAACACTCTTCACATTCAAATCAAATTAATCACCAAAACTAATAATTTGTTTCCTCACTGTTAGGGTTAGAGTCGGTGTTGTTTTAAAATTTCTGCTCAAATACTGAATAAAAACTATAATTAAACCAATTTTGACGACTTGTCATTCATTAGACATTTCTTTAAACTAATGATTTGTTAACGAATTGCGACTAAAAATAAAATATAAATAATAAGTATTTTCAAAACGAAACCTTTAAAACTCTTATTATTATGTAATCATTGTTTAGGACTTCCGTCGCATTCCTATCGTTGGCTCAAAAATAAGAGTAAAAACACTTTTTATTGTTTGCAGACATGACTTAAAATGAAAAAAAAAAAACAAAACCCTTTCCCATAGTTGTTTCTAATCTGGTGTTTAAATTTCAATACATATTCGCAATTAATCGTTAATTAAGAAAAATAAAACACTTCTGTAATTAAAGTTTTATCAAATGGTTCGCAGAGAAAACACTTTTGAATCAATGTTTTTGTTGTTTGGCTTTGAAATTGATTTTAAATTTCACATCAAAAATGATACCGAAATCGAAAAACAAGTTGAAAATCAATTGAATATTCTTTTTATACAAAAAAAAGAGAGAAAATAATTTTGAATTATATATATTTCTATTGAATAAGAGAATAATTACTCTGTTATGAAACATACGGACAGTAATTATATCTAATAATCATTATATTTATTTCAGTTGGAAATCCAGAGACTATGTTATAATATCGTAATAAAAAACTGGTATTTTTCATATCAATTCAGACAAACAGTGGTAACAACTGTTGGAATATATATAGAAAGAGGAGACAAAAAATAATTTATGAAATAATAAGTTTAATAACGGCTGTAATTAAGGCGTTCATCGAACCGACTGAAACGGAGGAAAGCTTTTTACTACTGATAGGTAGTTGTGATAACTCTGTGTCCGTCCCATACTTTCCGTCAACAATTGTTACTTAATTATGTTTAGAAGAAATGGCATTCAATTTAAACCAATATAAGAATGGTTTCTGTCGTTTGAATTCTTCATTAATGATAGCATTGAAGAAGTGATAAATTAATTAAAAGAATTTCTCAACTCTTTAGACAACTCTTTAGTTGGCATTTAATTTATTCCTTTAATGAATTGTAACAACACTTTCGCTTATATTTTACATCAAATCTTTTGTAAAACTCTTAGTGTTTAAGATATTTAATTATAGAGCGGATGAAAACTCGTAATAAAAATATTGATAACAATAATAACCGGATTTTATGACTCGAATCAAGACTTGAAATCACATAAAGTTATGAATTATGAGATTTTGAGTCTGACTTTAAAATGAGCATAAAATTCAAATTAAGCGCAACATTAAAGGTATTTCATAAGTGTTTGAAAGGTTTGAAACCACTTTTGATAGATAATTAATTGAATATTTTCGAAGAGGTATTTCATACAAAGTTTTATCAATTTATTAACTTTTTTGTCAATAATTGTAGACTCAATTCAATGGGCTTTGAATTGATTTGAGTGACAAAACATTTTCTCATTAAATCGTTTCTTAATTATATGTCAATTGATGTCTACTTTTTCTAATCTCTTATCTAAATCTTAAAAATGGATGTCAACAACATATGCCAGAAGAGTGAACAGAATTATGAAGACTGTGCTGAAGTGAGGGACATTCTATGGGAGAAAAGGCTGGGCAGAGAGGCCGGTCAGCTCTCACTTGAATTATATAATAATACTATCGAAGCGTTTATAGCGATAATCATATCATATGTATTGATATCTCGTAGTTATGAGAGGATAGACATCAAAGCGAGAAAAATAAGTGATTTCGTGAACACAACACAACTCTACAGACAAAAGAGAAAAACGGAAAAAATGAATTCAAAGCATAGCCTCTAATATTATGACAGAAGATATGCGATTGAAATCGATTTTCACATTCGAGTTAGAGATAGAGAGAAAAAACGTATCAATTTATATACCAAACTGAATAAGTTTTTCACTCCGGGCTATGAGTGAAAGTTAGACTCAAACATCACTTCATAAAAACTGATAGACAGGGCCTTTGTTTGGCCCTTACCAGTAGTCAGACCACCTTTGGTTGACCCCTAAACTCAAAACGAATGACCTTTTCTTAAATAAATCATATGAAGAGTTTAATCGCACGGAATATCATTTATTTGAAAGTCAATTGAGATTAGAGTTCAGGCGCTCACCAATTGACAGATAGAGCCCTCCAAAGAACTGGTCTAAAAAATAATTTAGTTTTTTGTCAAATTCATACATAATATTCAAACTTATCAGAGGAGTGGCGGAAGTAATAGTGATTTGTATATCGAAGATAACAAATGAAAAATTATTTCCATTTATATAAAATGTTTGAATCGTGTGTTCGCTCCGATACTCTGGTCCTACAAAAAGGAAAGGACAGCAATGGAGCGTATTTTGTTGGTAATTGAAATGATAATATCGGTGGTCGTATGTGTCTCTTTCTATGCTCTTGGTCTGGGGAATGGTATGTACGCTATTCGACCACCGCTTGGGTAGACATTGACTGACAATTCAAGATATTCTCTAATATTTTGCTTATTTTTTAGTAATACTCAATACGCGTAACACAAAAGCATTTTTCTCGTCTACTGCTCGTCGTTGTACTCATGAGGACAGGACTTCCAATTCAAACATCGCACAGAATATATAGTTTTGTTGATTCCAATTAAATTCTTTCGTCTGGAATAATGCGATTCCTCTTCCAATCTATATATATAGCTATATATTCATATATTCTATGCATAAATATTGTTAGGAAAATGTGAGTCTGGGAGAGGACTCAAAACTAATTGTACTCTTCTGTCAAACAAACCATGACTTTCAATAAAAAAATATCTTTAACTCTAGAGATAAAGCACTCAATAAATTAATTTTTGCCATTCAGTCATACATTCAATAATACTCTAAACAAATATTCGGATATTATTCACGAATGAGTGATAAATGGAAACAATTTCTCACAGAATAACACATTATTTCTGAAGAAAATATTTAAGAATATTCTTATAAAACAATTAAAATAAATGAATTAAGCAAGTCACAAATATTTTTGTCTCCCAACTGTTTGTTATTTAAAACTTTTTATTTGATTCGTTATTGAGGTTAACCCCTATTAATGAAACAAAAATTAATTATTTGATAAGAATATATGGAATAATAATATTTAGAAAATTTTTCAACAATTATAATGATTTTGACATCAGTTAATCGAATGACGAGATTGTGGTTCACTCAAAAAGTTCAACAAATCAAACATTTAAAGGATTCTCTGATTACCACTTCATGTGATATTGAGATCAAAATTAAGATTACCAATCAAAGTTTACGATACAAGAGTTCCAAATACTGAGTTAATGAAAATATTGAGTAATATCGCATTAAATTACTCTAATTACTTGCAAGAATCGATGTTTTTATTATCCTTCATAATAAATTCACCATGCTACATACATATATCTGAGATTTTAAGGCTTTAATCAATTTTTATACGGAATAAAAAGAGATTTTTATAATTACTTTGGAATCAAAATATAAATGAGAGGTATTTCTTAGAGCTCTGAAAAACATTTGAATCCCATTTAATGCGGAATAAAGTGTGAAAAGTTTGACTCAAACTGACATAAACTGACATAAAATCTATAAAATGTTTTAAAAGAAAAATAGTTATTAATAGATAAGAGTTTCTTACTTTCGATTCGTTAAATATAATGAGTTTTTGGTGAAAGACTTTAGAAATAAACGAAAAATCGATAGTATATTGCGCTAAAAGTTCTTGAGGTAGACTACGATATCATAGTTGTTGATCGAGAGATGTCATGTCTTGTGTGACATAACACTCGAGGGTTGGTGTCTGTTGTGCACACAATTCGCTACATTTGCCATAAGATTAGTTCGGAAGCAGTACTTAGAGCTCAACACACAGCAAATCAATTGGAGGACAGCTCTCATCCAATACAACGTCTATTGGATTCTGTGTTCGGAATATAGTTTTAAAAGTGAGAGAAAACACTTCTCTTTTTAATTAAAATGATTGAAATTTAATTAATTATTGGATATTGTCTTCAGGTCAGCAAAACTCAAGTGAAAAGTGAATTTATCAATCAAAACAAGTTCTTTCAATTGCTAGGATATGTGAAACGGATTTCATCAAAAATTTATAACTTTCTCCAAATGAATAAATAGATAAACTGTTTTGTTGTAAACATTTTATTTTAAGATTAGTTTTTGGAAAATATTATGAAATTGTTATTAAATGCGAATAAACGGCAAAACCTAACCATCAGCTGAAACAAGAGTTACCGGCCTTTCATTCAGTTCTTGGTATTCATATCAATCACATAGTATTGACTTTTGAAGTTTGATCGACATTTACACCAATCCATAAGATGGGCAAAAAGAACAGTAAACTCAACTCAGAAGTGGTCCAAAAGCTGACAAAAGACACATATTGTAAGTGAATCACGTTTTCCAAAGAATGATAATACTTATGATTCTGTATTGTATTCGTTACTTAACTAAATTAAACTCAAAACATATAATAAATAGCACTCGACTTGTCTTAAGTACTTTTTGTTTATGTCCTCGAGTTCTCATCTCTTCTATAAATATGTTATCATAACTTTGAAGTCTTTATTACGTTCGCAATAATCGGATCTACTCTTCAAAAATTTTTAAACCAAACCTTTCGTAACAAAAGTATCTATTTTTTAATAATTTCTGTTCTTTTTTGATAAAGGATTTTGCAATAAATGTTTGCAAAGAATAGCTCAGAAAACCCACCAATTGTTGAAATTTACATAAAAAGGATCTGTCGCCATAATTATGAACTTTACTCGACACAAATAACCTAAAGAATTAAAATAGAATTTCCATTTGTGAACACAATATTCAAAATAAACGAAAAATTCTTCTTTTTATTTATTTTAGAGCCGAGTCTTCAATAAACAGGATTTATGTCTGATATTAAACTGAGAGTAAAAATCTCTTATTTTCGGCTGAAATTAGAATCCCTGACAAAACACTTCTCTTTCTTATGCAAAAATGAAGTGTAATTTAATAAGTTTAACGATATTCACTCAAATTTATTCACTCAATGGATGCAATAATAATCCGGTCAACATATGAGAGCCCTTTTTATTTGTTAAGAATACTTTTGATGTGTTATTAACCATATATTTAATATATGAATGCAATAAATCATAATTATTTTGGTTATAATTACTCTAAATTTCATTAAACCCATAATATTCACTCAATTTTCGGTTTCATTAATTCATTGCGTTTTTCAACAAAAAAGCGTTAAAAACAATTTGATTGCAAAATGCGTTTAATGTTTGCAAATTTGCTGGTTATTACCCATACTTTAATCACAATATTGTCAACAAAATCAATAAATATAAATATAAAAGAAGTGAATAATTATAGTTAAAGTCATTTTCACATTTAGTTCATTTGTCCCCATCATTTCAGTGTTATTTCCATTCATTTGTGTTATTCTCAATTCAATAGTTTATTGTTAATGTTTTTTTTAATATTTAATATTAATATTCAATATTCTTGGTAAATAATTTCTTTCCATTTCACTGCTAATCATGAGAGACAGGAATAAAGAAGTTATAATTCGATTCATATTCTTTAGAATTGATGGCAACAAAAAAAAATTGCATTAAGTCCTGGATATTAATATTCTGTTTTCCATATATTTTATATGTATTAAACCCATACATAGCTTAAGGATATAAACGATTTTATGGAATAGATTACTGACTATTGGCTAAAACTAATATAAAAATCGAAGAATTCCTGAATATATTCTCTTCACAAAGCATTTGATTCAGAAAATTATAGACTTATGAACTCAAGTAATTGCAGTAAACATCAGATGATATAAAACGATGATAACTCTTATAAATAACACGATTATTGATTTTGAATACAACTGAAAGAAAAGATACATTTTATGGCTGAAAATATTTTATTCATATGGAAAATAAGAAATTGAATTATTAAACATTGGATAAGAATTTTTGTGAAACTAAAACTCAACTAAAATAATATTGTATTGAATTTACATTTATTATAAAAATTCTTCTCTACATCTAATCAGGATTGGGCTCAAAAAGGGAACGGAATCTGTTATTCTGGGAATGCTTTAAGCTTTTAATACCGGACACAAACTCGAGAATTGTTGACTATTTCTAAGGCTTATGAATGTCGCCGGAAATGTAGTCAACAAAATGTATTCATCAAAATATTTCAAAATTTATTACATTTGTTATCTGATTGTCATTTGTGAGTCTTTCGCGTTAATTAAGGAAAGATGTTTTCAATTTCATTATTACAGTTATGAATTTGAATGAATTCCTCTGATGAGTAGAAATTAGTCAAACAATTTATTAAATGCTTTTAATAAATAAAATGTAAGCAAAGGCTGCCTTCAAAACAAAATCTAAGCAAAAGAAAAGCAAAAGTTCGTGATTTTCAGTCATATTCGTTGAGAAAATAAATTAATATTTTAGGCAAAAAAGCAATTTTAAAGTAATTCAGTTGTTTTTCTACAAATTCCTACAGTTTTGATATTTTCCAGCAATCATCGAAAGTGGTTTATTTCCACTCAGCCTCAAATGGGAGGTAATCATAAACCTTACGGAACAATGGAATGTCTCCTGAAATTGCAAATCAAATTCTTTTGAAAAGCATTGATCATATTTCAAGCACTCTTAACATGCATGTTCACTAGATTGAAAATTCTGTTTATCAAAATTTATTCCTTCAAACAAAGACAAACATTATTCAAATTATATCTTAAGCAGAGTTGGGTAAGGGATTGAAGGCTTCCCTCGAAAATTTCAGCGCTATCACCCCCTTTAGCTTGAAAGACTTACCTTTAGGCTTTACCCTGGGCCACTAGAGGTACAGACCTTGGCCAAACCTAATCTGTTAAAATGAAGTTTATCTTAAACTTATATATAACAGAATTTAATGAATTTCATTAATAATAATTTCAAATCACAATTCGTTGAGTTATGAGTTTTTTCTTTGTTTTGAGTCAAATAATGTTAGAAAATAATTTGCAACAGAATTGAGTCCTAACTTAACTCAACTGAGCGTTCATTGAAAGAAGTATTACATAAAACAGAATGAATTGAATTATTATTCTGACATTTCTTAAGTTTATGGTGTGCTGCCATTGAAACATACATAAGCTTTTGTTATGAGCACAGGACTCAAATGATTGCATTCCAACAAAAACAGATTCTGTAATATTATTAATCTAATGAAAGAGCGTTACTCTCGTCTCTCAAAATATATATATAATTGAATGAATTCTACAGATTTTGTTCGACAAAAGTCTAATAAATTTGATTTTTATACCTAAATTCTAATCACTCAGTTGCCAAGAGCATACGGGCTCTCCTTTAGGTATGCGTTAGGCCTCAGTGATGACCAAAGGGTGGTATAACCCAAATACTCCCGTCACAGTCGTCGACCCCTGGCCTAGGGAAGCGAGGCGGTAGTTTTTTAACTTGGTCCTCCATTTGAGTTATTTTAGGGTAACCCCTTCTTTAGATTCCCTAGTGAAAAATTGGGACCCCTTGACAGTAGGTGCTTTGCCATCACTGATTAGGTATGTGCTCCACATTTATAATTAGAAGAGTTGTTTGCAAATTGAAATTTCGAGTCTAAAAGAGTAACAAAATTAATTAAACGGCGATATAAATGAGAGACGGGTCCAATCGAAAATCAAATGAGTCTTGGTTAGAGCCTTGGTTAGAGTCTGATCCAAAATAAACAATAATCGCAAACATTAGTAGCATTTGTCTTCTTTGGAGAACAGGAAAGGACTCTATTATCGGAAAGAACTAATCATTTATGTTATCATTTAATCATTTTTCAGCAGATCATCAGCTCTTCGCTTAGACTCCAAAATATATTACTATATATATGACTACTTTTATTGTTTTCTATTCTGATTGTTTGACCAAAGATTACGATACTTAGAAGACCAGACAAACTGAGGCACTCAAAACAATCTAGCACATTTGTCATCTGAATTATTGGGGGCTGACATCTCAGATTGATGACCAGTTTTGAGAGATAATGCCGTGGATTAGAGTGTTTCCAATTTATATTCTCATTTGATTAAAAATCATTAATTAAGTGCAACTGTTTATATAAAATTAGTCCCAACGCTGACAAAGTGACAACTCTTACAAACTGATTCCGTTCACATCTTTAGCCACTGATGCACACAACGCACTGATTAAAACTGAGATCAGCAAGCTCATTAACTTCACTCAGATCAGAGGGGAAATTACGGATCTCACAAAAATAGTCTTCAGTGCAGAAGTATATCTATTTTGAAGCCATGCCGTGCATATTATGTAACAGTATGTAGGTCGTTTTAGTTTTTATAACAATCACAATACTAATGATTTACGTGAGTGATCACCTTGCTTATCTTTGCAGTATCTGGAAATTTGCTGAAAATGAAAATAGAATTCATTGAAAACGAAATATAATTATTTTGAGAAACAAATAGAAAACAATAAGTGAATTGAAAATTGAGTAAAATATTCACCACTTGTTATATAACAGATAATTGAATATAACCCGGATTTTTGGAATAATCAATCTCACTAAATATTAATTGATCATAAGTTTGAAAGGTGAATTTATTTATTACAATTGGTATGCAATGCCAGAAGAAGTTGGAGTAGTAGTGGTGCTCCACAACAACTGATTATATTATTGATTGGATTAACACAATGTGAGGCACTCTATGTTATTATTGCAATAAATTATTACTAATAATAAGCAT
Organism: Punctoribates punctum; assembly: GCA_034698165.1. Classification (NCBI taxonomy): domain Eukaryota; kingdom Metazoa; phylum Arthropoda; class Arachnida; order Sarcoptiformes; family Punctoribatidae; genus Punctoribates; species Punctoribates punctum. Next base: position 30,152 of record JAQGBD010000173.1, on the reverse strand, counting down.
TACTTCACTTCAAATGGCATTGATTTCGACAAAAACAGAAGTCTTCATACATTTGATTCACTTCTAACAGAAATTCATTCTTTAATTCAATAACATTTCATTTCTGCCATTTTTCTGACGAATTTTTCTTCTGAAGGCATTCCTCTTAAGAGTAGACAATAGCCTAAAAATAACAGTTGCATTATATGCCATATCACTCATATCTTTATCCTTGTTTGTTTTAGCAACATGCAGGAATGTTCTTGCTACATTCTAGATTATTTATTTGTTAAGTCTTCTCAACCATTTAAATATGATTTTATGGGTTTCCTTCCCAGAGATGAGAAATCGATGTCTTGAAAATTTATTGAATGAAAAGCTAATAAATCTTCGGCTTATAATCAATGGAAATAAGTGTCAGATTGAATTCAATATTAAATTTACAAGTTGAAAAAAGTCACAGTCATGAATTCCAATACTACTCTCCCTCTGGTATTAGAGCTATTGTCGTAACAAAAGACGCGGAATTTACATCACGTTCTCCAATAAAAGCCATTTGACCCTTGGCTTCAAATTCAGAAAATCCACTACTTTTCTGAAATATTTTTCAGTTGATTTCAAATATTGGTTCCAATAACATGTTATTTGCAGGTTTATTATCAAAAATATTAAATTTCTACCATGTTCCCTATAGATATAATTTTTCGATCAATTAATCTAGAGTAAATATTTAGAGACTTGATTGGACTAAATGAGAAACTTCTGGAAAATATTAGATTTGAACGAAATATAAATTATGTGAAGAATTTTTTTCAATGAAATTTTGATGAATCGAAAGAATAGAGTTTATGCATAAATAATGTGAAAATATTTGCACAGAACTGATACCGGATTGCATTCATCATTCACTAGAAAATAGAGTTCACTGTTTGCTATTCTGTGCTCTGGAAGTCTATATTCTGGTACATTCTGTGTATCAGAGTTTGGTTGTTGTCGACAGTAGCGAACAGTAGGGTTGAGTCGAGCGCTTCAATCAATGCATTGGAATCGAGTTTTGAGGAAATATATAGTCTTATGAGTAGTCTGTGTCGAAAATTGGCTCAAAAGGAAATGTCTTATTGCCGTTCGATCTGTCAAAAAGATAAAACAAACGTGTGATGAATAGACCAGCACACCATAGAGAGTACAGCACACTATAGAGAGTAGAGCACACCAATAGACCTATTGGTCTGAGCTATTATTCTACGACCACTACTGACTAATGCAGTACGTGATGAGTATTAGGTCTGTCATTGTTTTGCTCTAAACACCTAAGAATGCGTTTCTTTAATGAGAGATCAATATCGCCATCAAATGCAAGGACAGCAGCAGTTCTTTTCCATACTCTTCACCTCACTATCAGGTCTCCACTTTTCTACACTTGATTAGTATAAATGTTATGGTATTCTTGAGATGACACTCAAATAGTTCTCAAATTATCGGTAATAAGATTGTTGGACAACAAACTAAAAAATTTAATGTTTTCTTCTGCTCTTCAGAAACCATTAAACTGATATACGGGTGGTTTAATGTCTAAATACGGGGTCATTTATTCAGCTATACGTTTAACATTCTAATGCCTTATTCAAATGTTTTTTGTTGACTTGAAAAGCCATCGGAACAGCGGTTTAGTGAACTGTTAGCTCGAGTTATGACTAGATTTGACTTTCATACTAATTCACATCTCTATGGGAAACCATATTATCTATGCAAACATTAGGCAATCATAGAGACGGATATACAGGTGCGCACCCGTTGTTGTGGACGCGATTTTAACGAGTGTTTCACTGCATCTATGGATGAGTTTACTATTGGATGTAAAGCACTCGAAACAGGTCTCCCATTGCGAGTGAAGCAAAGTATTAAAGAAGACTTTGAAGACTTCTATCTGTACTTAATTCAAGTCCACAGTTGTGTAAAAGAAATGTTTGAGTATTTGTTGAATGCGAACACTTGGATAGCAATCGATTACTTTTTAGAAAGAATTGAGAAAAACGATAAAATCGACTCAAAATCCAAATAGAAATATAGATATAATAGTAATCCTCAGCGAAGGACAAAACAGACATAATATTTGAGCGATATTTTCGAGTAAATCATCGCCAGAAAGAAAAGACAAATAAGCAAATAGAGAGACAAATAGTGAGACTAATATCAAATATAATACTATTGTTGGCAATAAGAGCGCAGATTCTATTTAACAGAACAGACAGCACAGACCCACACCTGGGCTTAAGGAAAATTCACCAAAGAAACTATTGATCAGTCTTTTGCCAACTGCAAGGGTCTCTCGCTTTTTATTGATCGCACCGGAGACTCAATACTGGGCTCCTTTGAAGACAATTTCTTTTCATTGAAATTCTTAAACATTCATTTCTTAGGCTTTTTTTCCTCATTTTTGAATTAACATATATTTAAGGCATTTCTGCGAAATCTAATTGCTGTGGATTAAACTTTTCACTGCCTTTCTCTGCTACCAATTAAAATAAATTCCGTTCCTTTGCTTTTGTCTTGAGTTTGGGCTCATTATAATAGCAAACGAGAACTGAATACCATTTAAGGTATGAAAAACACACCACTCGTCAGTCTATCGGGAATTTGATTGCAGACAATATTGTAAAGCATATAAAATATTCACTTTATTATTATATAAATTCAAGTTTTGCCAAACAATATATTTAGACTCAATTTGAGTCTAATATTAAAACAGTAAATATTTAAATGCGATAATCGATTCTGGGCAAAAAGCCGGAATCCATTATACGTGTATTGTGTATACGGATAGCAATATCCCATTATAACCCGATTTCGAGGGAAATGTTTATTATTGGAAAAAATTATAAAATAGGGATTCAGTTGTTTTACTCAACCATACGATGGTTTCGTTGAAATATTGATCTATAATTCAATTCAATTACAATTTCAATAAAAACAACAGAGAATTACCGAAGAGCTGAAGTCAAAAACAAATGTTTTCTTCTTTTTTATTCATTTATTTCAATTTTGAAACTCAAGCAAAATGTTTGTGAGAGTCAGACATCGAATGAGAGATATTCTATACATGAATTCAAATGAAAACTGCATTTCGAATGCATTTCACGCGAAGACAAACCTTTTCTCAAATGAGTTTTTTTTGCCCAAATGAGTCTCTATAGTACTCTAACTCTACTAATACTCGAGTCCTCTCTTCTCTGACTTTTCAAACAATATTTTACGTATAATTTGGTTGAATCGTAAATCTCTGACTCAATCCGATATTTTTAGATCCATTTGTTTTATTATTTCTTTATTTAAATAAACATTGGCTTAAAATGTAATCCACTACCAAATGATTGTTGGTTTGATGCATATTTCAAAGGCTAACTTCAATAAACGAGCAAGCTACTTAACCAACATGCTCGACCCAATCACCATCACTCAGACAAAATTGATTTTGATTTGCAATAAAAGTGACATTGCTCATTTAATCGGCTCCTATGAGATTAATGGTCGGCTTGAATCAGAATCGAGAAGAATCTAAATCAGTCACAAATTATGAATAGACCGACCAATTGGCCAACACATGGGTAATAGTGAACCAAAATCTGCCCAAAAACATGGTCTATATGTGAACCACATTCGTATCCAATCAAAAGAGTATAAAAAACATGTTTTTCAGAAAATATCAGATCAAAAATATGATTGAAATTGAGTTAAGTTTTGAGTGGAATATGTTTTTAAACTCAATTTCGTGGTTTTGAAATGTGCAGGACCATTTCAATCAGGCTTATAGAATGAGTAATTTAAGAAACTTCGAGGCTTTTATACTTAATGGGAATACAACTGTTTGTCAGCCATCAAAGCCATCAAAACCAAACATTATTTAGCGGATAATAAGAGAGAGAAGTCAACAAACATTGGTTTTGAACCCGAAATGGCGCTCACCTGCAATGCATTACATCAACACTCAATCAAATCCAATGCAATTCACGACTAATTTAATCACATTTTCGGATTACTTTTCAATATTTGCAATGAATTTAATTTGAATGCCAGTCACGGCTCATAGGAATCGTAATATATGTAATATATTGCAAATCTTCAGATTAACGCTTTAATTATTAAACACTATTATGTGAAACATTCAATTAGAATGAACTCGAGTCAAATATAACTAATTCCTGATTACATGGAAAGTCAATATAAATCAATAGAAGTCTTCTCTCACTGACAACAGTTTGAAAAAATCAATAAAATTGGTTTTCCTTAAAATTGGGCAAAAGTTTTGTCAAAAATTTACTTTTGTTTCTAAAAATAATTGTATTATTCCTGCAAACGATGTGAACAAAAAACTCAACCTCTGATGACCACAGAATTGAGACTCCAGGAGAGTATACACTCAGGCCTGCACCGGATATGAAGTGCATTACTCGCCCAGAATTAATGATTGAATTAATGGCGTCTCGTTGGCACTCGAGTGTAAATGAGCAAGCAGAATAAGATATAATACAAAATTTTTTATAGATATCGCTTGCAATGAATTTATTCATTTCAAAATTGTTACTTCAAGTGTGAAAACAGAGAAATTGTTCAATTCAATAACCAATAAGCAGGGTGATTATTTCAAATACTGCAAAGTGTTCAGAATTTTAAAAATCCCCTCCATTTGTATCTTAAGGTCTGAAATGTTTTTATATTTACTCGAATACGAAAAATATATATCTTTTTATCAACGAATGAGTGGATATAATGCCAGAGATTTGAAAGATTTATTTGAAAGACTCTTTCTTTCCATATAAACGTAAGGACTAAATAGTGAAGAATTTCTTGCATAAATGCTCTTTTAATTTCGCTCAGGAATGACACTCAGGGATGACACCCCATATTATGAATTTAGTTTTAAAAACAAATCAGCGATAAGACAAATCTAATATAGTTTTGTTTCGGGTATAAAACATCTCATTATTTTCAAATTTGGTGTCTATCCTCTGCCAATAAACCAGTTCATTCTATCCCTGGTTATTGACTGACTTCAACACACAATTGCTTTCTATGAAAACTATTCATTTGAAGGAAAAAAATGTCAAAAATTGTGATTAAAAATGTTTTCAATAGAAATTTGCCCACAAATTAATATTTTGTAGAGAAGACGACGAAGAATAGCAAAAGTTATGTTATGTTTTCCTTTGGGAAATGACTAAAAAAATATATTAACGAATTGTTTGATATCATAAAAACTCCTCCCGTTAAACAAGTGACGCACCCTTTTTGTCAATTTTTAGGGCATTTTTAGCAACAAAATTGTATTAGACGTCAATATATTTTAGAATATAAATTATATCCAGTAATATATAACCCAAGCACCTCAACGATGGGGTATCCAGCAACAAATTTTCGAGAGAGAGAAAATGAGCATGTGTATTTAGTGCTTGTCAATTGACATTATGTTTAAAAAATTCAGCTTGGACATCTGGAGAGTATGGACAGAACAAAAAAATAGGATCAAATTTTAGACAATTCCCGTGAAGCCGGAAAAATAGGGGGTATTTTTGCTATATCACCTTGGGCATTCCTGATTATATTAGTTATAAAATTTTCATATTTTTTTTCTCACATTCATTTGTCAACGATTTGGATCATTATTTGATCAATAAATTGGTTTTATTGTTACTTCAATTTTCATTAAACTAAACACTAATGAGTTTTGAGATAACAATAAATGATACTCTTTATGCTGTTTATGCCAATACCGAACACAATTTATATAATACTATTATATAAATATATATTGTCTTACTTCACTTATTAATACATTAGCAGACAATACCAGGGTTCTCTTATGATTAATACCAACATAAATGGTAATAACTCAGTACTTGTGTAATAGTGTTTGCAATTCTCACGTATTAAATGGAAAACAAAATATGTTTTAACTACAAAATTAATTTCCACTATAAAAATGAAGATATCTATACTAAATTAAGTTTTAACAAGGCAAAATGAGAAGCTTTGGTCATAATACTGGAATTGGACAACAGATAACTTTCACTTCTGATTATAGAGAATAATGTTTTCCAGGTTTTGGTCATAAATTTAGGGAATTGTTTCAAATTCTGTTACGAAATGTTATAAAATGAAAACTTTAATCAAAGGGATGGCCGTAAAGATGTAAAAGAAGTCTCTTTTGACTCATCATCTGATAAGTGGATAACAAAAGTGATGACCACTTTGACAATTGTCTGACAATAAATATCATTAGAGATGATTCCAGTCAACAGCCCTTTTCGTGAAACCTATTCTTAGATGGATTCCAATCGATTGCCTCTTTTCTGGCGGTAATTGATTTGATTTGTGTTATGAAACATATTTTAATTTAGACAAAAATATCGATTAGTTTTTTCCACTTATCGTTCAAATGAAATAATTTTCCATTAAAACTATGAATCATTTTCTCTATTATTGCAATTAAAACACAAAAATACTGGTAATTATCTGATTAATAAAGTTCATTATGTAATAGCTAGAAATAACCAAGCCACTTTTGGTAACCCCTTATGATTAGAGGAAAACACAGATGGCTTTTCTCATTGTTGTTATCAATTCTGAGTAAATACTTTCAGATTTGAATTATGTCCAAATTCTTGGGATTTGAACCGCACTTAAGCCGGAGTGAAAAGAATTTGTTGAGTCCTTCTGAGACCCGATTGGGGTTATCCTCCAAATATGTTTGAGTTCGCAAATAATAATCATTTGAATAATCGTTTTTGTACTCATTTTTGATGATTAAAGCTATTGAAGAGTCGATTCATCTATTCTTCTGTTTTGAATCAGATATGAAATTAATCGAAGATTTTCTAAATTAATGAACAGATTTGCAGAGAAATAGAGATTATCTGAATTCACATTTTAATTAATAGTCATATGGAGTCTATTAGTTGTGATGAACGGGTCATACCTCCGGTTCTATTGATTGAGCTTTGCGTGCGTTATATCACTAATACTTTGATTCGCAACAGTATTTGTATGCCTTTTAATTAGGCCCAGGGTTATTATTTAATTGACAGAATGGTAATTAGTATACAGAGAGACAATCAGACAATCAGCTAATTGTTTGCTCCAACGCTTTCTTTGTCTGAGAAATGCACTGATTATTAATATCAAGTCAAAGATGTGACAGAAATTATTTGGTTTCTTAGAGAATGTGCTAGATCTTTTTAGACCTAGCAGCTTCTAATGCTTTCAATTTTGGTGGACAGAGTTGAGAAAACTTTTTCATTTAATTACAGCCTTGAGCAAATTTCATTTTCTATTAAATCATAGATGAGTTTTGGATATTTGCAATTTTTTGCTCAAAAGCACTCAGAATAAAGAATTTTAGAATTTTTGTGTGCAGTGGAGTGGAGTTGTATGCCCTGTGCTATACATGTTTTACTTTTTTTTCATTGACTGTATAAAACATTTGTCATTTGACAAAATTTCTAATCCTTTCTCTCTTTTCTCTATTCAATGTCTGTTTGCTTGGAATCGACTGCAGTCTCAGAAAAGGAGATCCGTCAGTGGTATGTATTAAAGACATATTATAGACATATTGGCTTATTATGACATATGTATAACAAACACTTCATATAAGAAATACATAATAATAAGAATAAGGGATTCATATCAATGATATCTTATTCTTATTCTATTCAGTGGTCTCTTTGTTAGAAATGTGTATTCATCACAAAATATAGTCATTTCTGGAGGAGAAGAGTCGACACAAACTCTAAATCTTTTCAGAGAAATTCAAATTAAAGAAAAATGAATGAAAACATTTGAATAGTTTTCCGTTTTTTAAAAAAAATGTTTAAAATCATTTTCTAATTCCTTGTTAGGTATAAAGGATTCAAAAAGGATTGCCCTAATGGACAGCTTACAGAACAGGTCTGTATTTTATTTTCATTTGAATCGATCGGCAAATCATTTATTAAGACTTATATACGAATAGAGTAAACACCAAATGAAACTATGATTTTCTCAAATATTGTGTTTATTTTATATAAGAAAAAACATTTTCAATACTCCGAGAAGTCTAATGTTAAACAAACATTACTAAAACTGATTCTTCGTTTATGTCTTTTACAGGGCTTTCTGCGCATATATAAGCAATTTTTTCCCCATGGTGATCCATCCAAGTTCGCATCACTTGTCTTCAGGGTTTTCGATGAAAATAAAGTAAAAACCAAATTAAATTCCTTACATTCCTGGCATTTCTTTTTGATTTTTTTCCAAATTTCAAATTATAAAAACTCAAACTCTAATTGAAAGCAATGGCAGAGAAATGATTAATCGATTGGATAACACTTTTCTGGCTATTATTCAAATCTGTCGGACAAAGCATTAGACAGAATAATCATTAATCTAATTATACGACATATTGTCTAATGTTTTCCTGAAAGATGAATTCAATTTGACTTTGACTAAGCCTTCAAATTGAATTCACTGCTTATTAGACATGTTTTTTCCTAAATATAAGACAATATTCATATCTATTTCATCGATACTAATAAACAATTACTCAAAACAATTTTGTCTGACAAAGAAAATTAGATTTCAGATCCGTTAGAGGAAACAAATGCTAAATATAAGCACTTATTCGTAATTGAATATCAAATAAATAACAAATATTTGTCTCTTTAATTAAAAGGACGGCTCAATTGAATTCGAAGAGTTTATTAAAGCTCTTTCGGTGACTTCCAGAGGAAACTTAGAAGAAAAGCTCGTTTGTATGCAATCACTTTCAATATTATTTTTCACTATATTTAATGTAATAATAAACTCAACTAATTATACCGTTTGTTGACATCAATTCCCTTCAAATCTAATTAATTCCATTCAATCCATTCTCGGTATTATATTTACCCAACTCTTCTATTTTTCACTTATATTTCATTTAATTATATTTTCTTACTTTAAGCCTATTTTTCTATTTTCATCCCATCATTCAATTCATTCAATTAATGTCGGATTATATTCAAATCTATTCTTGGTTTAGTAAAAAATGATAACAATTCAAAGCCAACGAATGAGTGCCTGCATTGAGAAAAATAGTTTTATATCTGAGTTTATTATTTATGATTAAATATATTTTTCATTTTTAAGGGGCGTTCAAGTTATATGACGTGGATAATGATGGGTATACTTTGATATTTTAAAAGATTATTTTATTTTAAATTATTATATCTCTTGGAACAGATACATAACAAGGGAAGAGATGTATAATATAGTGGATGCTATTTATCAAATGCTGGGAAATCAGGCGAAAATAGCTGAAGACGACGACGAAAATCCAAAAGAAAGAGTCGATAGAATATTTGAACAGTTGGATAAAGTGAGTATTAGGACATACACAGGACATACCCTTAATTAAATTCTTTTGTCATATTCTGCTTTGTGTTTAATATTTGGGTTTACAACAACTGACACACATTTTATACAAATCTCTAGAAATCCTAAATTAAAAGACATTTTTGAAGCCTTCCTTCAGTTTTAAAACAGTTGAGCGAAAAAAGAAATGTTTTTAATGTTTTTTAAAAGTCAACATTACGTGAATTGAATAGACTTTATTCTGGAAAAAGTGATAATTCTTGGATTGACCCTGCTCACCATCTGACATAAATGACCCCGAGTTGACTCCAGCATAACCTTTAGGCGAAAAAGTTGACAAATTTTTGATAAAAATTCAAAACTAGAAAAGAATTTTTGCATTTCGGATAAGAAGTTATATTCAGTGAATAGTAGGGCTTAAGGCCTGAGTTTTATTTCGTAATATCAATGGATCGATGCCTTCCCCGCACAGCACATTCCCCACACAATTCTATATCTAAACAATTGATAAATCGAAAGAGTGGTCAAAGCAGTAGTGATCCACACATTTATCATTTTATATATATAGTGAAAAATATAAAAAAATGAACTAAAAAACGTTCGGATGAAAAATGTTATGAATTTTCGTTTTATGTGAAAACTATATATTTTCATATAATTGCGAGCAATGGAAGAAAGAATTGTTTTCATTGATTTACAACCACTGAAAGCACTCGATATTTATGGCTCCCATTCAGACAAAAAACATAAGTAATATTCACAAGAATTTCTTCATTAATTCAAATCGTCTTAGTATTTATGGTTACATACTATTAAGAAACGGTAACAATGGAAGAAACCGACCCAATAATGCATTCCTTGTCTATAATTATTTCTTTTTTCTCGTTAGCAAAAAATAAAATAACGAAAACAAGAGAAATGGTTTTCAGTTTAGTTGAGTTTGTTATGTGTTTTAACGATGGGAGACATTATTGATTTGGGTATAGTTTTGACACTTTTTTGTGCACAACATTCACTCAATGGGTATATTGTGTGGAGAGGAAGAGGAAGAGTATTGCCCAAAGAAATTACTTTATTTACTGGAATCGAAGGGATTAACCATAGATTTAGTGTCAATATTAGAGCCTAGAAATAAAGGAACGGTTGAGTCGACCAAACACTCGATCAAAAAGCTATATTCTGAGCCAAAGAACAAAAGTATTGGCCATTAGAGCTCATTGACATAACTCGATGTTATATATGACACATCTCCAGCCATAGACTAACTGTTCCATTGCGTGACAAATACATATTTAATAGATAATCATAACCGACCGTTCAATTTGATGAGTATTTTTCTCCACTTAAGTTTATTTTTGTTCATTCATGTGGAGCGCCTCTCCTATCCCCTAAACTTTAAATTGTTTGCCATTCGGGTCGACTCTTCTCATATCGAATGAACGAAACAATTCTTGAAGAAAAAATTTATTTATTCCACAATAATATCTTCAAATTGGAGTTATTTTAAAAGTTTTGAATTTTAGTCTCAAAACTATATTCGAATAATATTTTGAATATCAATCAGAATTCATAATTCGATTCATAAGTTTTTGTTTATTCAAATTCGATAAACAGTTTCATATATAATATATTTTTTCAATTTGTGATTTTGAAATTGGATTTTAGCTCTGAATTTGTTATTTGAGTTATACTACTATCAGAAGCTTCTATCGAAAAATATAGATTTATTTTCATATATGATAAGCCAAATGTCTATATGTGAGCATTACTTATGTCTATATGTTATATATATCAGAATCAAGACAACAAACTGACTTTGGAAGAGTTTAAAGAGGGCTCAAAGCAAGACCCGAAGATAGTTCAGGCACTGTCTCTCTACGCGCCATAGTATGGATCTATGTATGGATGTGCCGATCGAAGCATCAAATAATCGATATGTCTTACGCTTAACTACTTATATATCAGTAAATAATATTTTTTGCTTTATTCACAAAATCATCATTACTTTGGTTACTATACTAACATCTCGTCCTCAGTGTTCATATTTCTCCTGATCACCACTCAGTCTATTCTCTTCTCATAGTGTTTTTCAATTATGCTTTCATCAGAATAACTCATTTGTCATCAATTTTCAAATTATTCCGAGTGTTTGAGAAAAACTGGAATCAATTTTATGACATATTGTCGACAAACAAAGGATACTCTTCTTAACAATCGATTCATTCCAATGCAAAGTTAGTCTTCACTCTCTTTATAATATATAATCAATAATCATATAATTGCACAGCTTTTTCATAATGGGTTTACATCTCTTTCTTTCTCTAAAAATTCAAATGAGAGTCAAATGTATTAAATATTATATTAACTCAAACTCTCTGTAAATATAACATAAATAAAAGCAAAACGATTCCAATTAATACTTATATTAAAATTAACAAAAAATTCGCAGATTTGGCACAATTTGTGTGACGACTATCTGTTCCACTCTTTGAATAAATTGTTTATAATAATAGTTTTGCACTTAAAGTATGTAAAGTATGCAGAATTCAGTGATAAGCAATATTTTGCATTCATATTATTTATTAAAACACAGACTGATGGCCAGGGAGTGGATCGCCATAAATGGGTTCGCTTCAGAAAATGCAAGAATATATAATCTGATGGCATTCTAGATAAAGGATTTGAAAGTTCAATATTTTCACTTATTTCAGCAAAAAAGCTAAACAACAGAAGTCTCAGAATTTTCAATGAAAGTAAATATCAAAAACATTTCCAAGAATTTTCAATTTAAAGTTTAGGACTTCATAATAAATTATCTAGAAGACTATATTATGCTACCCTGGTCTTCAGTGTTCAGAATCAAAGAAAAGTAGGTTTGCATCCGATTGTTGACTCGAATAGTTTTGTTGATTTATCAGAAAATCACTGTTTATTTCAAATGAAATGTTTGACAAAAATACTAGAATTTACTCACAGTTTTCGTTTCAATAGATATATATATATATATAAACGTATTTAGTGATGAAAATAACACAAAAACATATTAAATATGAATTCTGTAGAAAATTAATTTCCAACACAAGTGAAGGCAATGTTCACAACTCATGTAAACACCGAATATCAGCAAAAGGGGGTATTTGCGCGAAAAACCATTTAAATTAATGATTGGACGAAAATTTATAATTTTTTCTCTCCTCTTAAAATTGGATCTCTTTTTTCGTCACTCAATTATTCATTCATTGAGTAAATATAGTTAAAGTCATTCCATTAGAGGAATAATAGGAGTAATTATTAATGAAAGTTAGTTTAAAAGGCTTTATGTGTGTGAAAAACATTAGTCTTCATTTGAAAGGATTTTGTGATTCATCTTATTTTGGAATCAGAATCGAGTCATATGTGGTCTCTCTATGGCTCTGTTAAACAACGTTTTTTGCCGTTAAACCAGTCATTCATATATTCGCCGACATTCGTCTCAATTGAGTTTATATAAGGAGACTCAATATTACATGACTTGTGGACAAAACCCAAACAATTTTTTCTCTTCAATCAAACTCTTAATACGAGCTTTGATTTCACAAGAATTCTAAGTTGTTGTGTATATCGCATACCAGTGCTGACCGATCATTCAATATTACAATGTGATACCTGCCTTATATATAAACCTCTCTCTCCTTATATTGACATTTCTATCGTTACATTTTGACATTTTGTTAGCCATACAGCCATACATTTAACGGGCATAAGACCCACACCCACGCCCTCAGACCACTTGACATCTCAATAATGGGCTTTTGGCTCATTTTTGGCTCATTAACGCAGAATGTATTATATAATGTATTATATATTAATCGATATGTAAATCACTCAAACTCTCAGTCAATTCAAGTGTCAAACATTAACTCAGAGATTAAATTAATACCAAAATTATAGAATCGCTTTCATTGAAACTAATCGAGAGAATAGTGTTTGTGCCATACATTTGATCCAGGTGGCTTTCACAGAAGCATTTCATTACATTCATGGCACTTAATCTGACCACTTCACTGAACAGCTCATTCTGTTCTGTTCATTCTGTTCAGTTATCTCTACCCAACACATATTTTAAATTATCGATGAGTGGACTTTTGAGGAGCTCAACACTATTCCCTTGATCAATTTTAATGAAAGAACATCTGAATAAATCAATTTTAATCTGATTTTAATGCACTCTTAAACCAAAGTATTGTTTTAAAAGTTTGAATATATTCTAAGAATATATAAATATAATTATCAGAAACAATCAAATAATATATTAAAAGCATATAATTATATAATTTAATTCGATTCTTATCTAAATGTTTAAAGATTTTTAAGAATAAAGAATCAAAAGAATTGGTTTCTTCAGACATAACATTATTTAAGAGAAGACTTCCAATTGTGAGCACAAGAAAGTCAATAAAAAAATACTTTCAAAACGTTATAAATTTATTTCGATTTTCAAACTCTCCTTTCAATTGCTCTGAATATCGTCGAATCGATTTTATTTTCGGACATTAAGTCAATACGAAAACAGTGGCACAGAATTGCCAAATACGTGAACCGAAATGAAAGAAAATGTCAGTGAATATCACCCAGCAATAATCAAAACACAAAACCAACATTCGATGAAAGTCGTTGAAATAAATACACATAAAAAAGTCAATAAAACTTTAAATTAATTTATTAAATACTTGTTATGAATTAAATACAAAAGTGTATAAAACAGTAAAACGTATAAAAGCGTAATAAATATATTACAATCATTTACTTAATATTTTTCTTCGTTAAGGCTTTTTGTGTCGCAATTGAGTGGTTCCTCTTCATCGTAATTCTGTTTATTCCTCCTATAGAGTGGATTCTGAAACCTGACGATCGCTCCCTTCAATTGGTCGCCTCTACTGTATATCACATTACGGACCTCTCTATAGGACAGACAGACAGAAATGAAATTAATTGAAATCAATTGCAATTATTGAAAACTGATTCCCATACCTATAGTCGTCTCTTCTGATGATTATTGTTATCAACAGAACAATTATGGCCACAATAAGTACTGCAATGAAGAGAGTCAACCACTCTTTCCTGTTATTGTTCGGCTCAGTTTCAGAGAACGAAATTGAGGACTCAGTTCCCAGTTTTGTTTCTTTTGTGCCCAGAATCGAGTCTTTGATTTTATCAGTCAAGTCCTCAGTTTTGCCAATAATTTCTTTAGTCTTTTGTCCGGTTTTTTGTCGTTTACTTGACTTTGTGGGCATTGGAGTCGAAGGACGAGTTGTTGTCTCTGTTTGGATAGTCGTCAGTTTAGTTGAGCTGCCATTAGTCGGGTTCTCATAATGTGATTCATTTATTTTATGTTTGCTGTCATAACGAGAGAACAGCATATCCGCCTCTTCGTCCTCATCAGTGATATCCCAAAGCAGGTCCTCTTCTTGACTTCTCTCGAAAGCAATGAAACCGAGATCTTGTGATTTGTGATCGGAAGTCACGCAATCGGCGCAAACAATGCTATTGTCAGTCAATTCCATTTGTTTCTCGCAGTTATGGCCATTGCTTTGGAGCTGATACCCGAAGGGACACATGCAGGTGGCGCCAAACATACCGATTAAGCAGATGTGACTGCAACCACCCTTATCCAGAGCGCACGGCCCGTGAGACACATTGTGCGGAAATGCCATTACTAGCTTCTTCTCAAACTTTCCTTGGTGTCTCACATTGATTGTGACCTTAGAGTGTCTAGGTGGGGACGTACTTCCATAAGTTTCGTGATGTAAAATATCGGAATCCATATCAGTCCAGAATAAAGTCTTGTTGTGTACCGCAATGGACATCACATTTCCAAGATTACGTTTGACCACTCCTTTTCTTGACTTCGACTTCGCAACAAATAAGTCAACCCATTCGATGATACCGTTCTTAGCGTCGGCCCAAAAGAGTTTGTTGTGAATAGTGTCGACGGCCAGGGATACTGCGAACCCATTCTTAGAAGAGACCAGTGATTTGCGATTCTGTCCGTCCATATCGGCTTCAATGATGTGAGGGTTGTCTCCCATGACTGCCAAATACATTCGATGCCGTTCTGGAAATAGCGCCAAATCGATCGGTCGATCCAAGTTGTGGAGGAGAAGAGCGCGTGACTTTCCATCTGTTGTCGACACTTCGAGAATGCCTTTACTCGTTTCCAACCAATAGAGTTGGTTTGTGTGGTAGTCATAAGTAAGTCCCTCCACTTTTTCCAACTGAGAAGTGATAATTGGATTCCAATACCGATTAATAGAGTCATTCAATTGGACGAAACCAATGGACAACTTATTTGTGTCAAACATATAAACAGTCTTTGAATTCCAATTGTAAGCAATGTCTCCGATATGAAGGCCTTTCGGGAGATTCACTTCAATCATCACATCGTTTCCAATCGCTTCCGGATAAAGTACTTGAATTTGTTCGCTGGCGCCCACCAAAAGGAACGGGCTGTTTGGTTTACCGATACAGGTCTGGTTATCTTTGTCCAAAATGAGATGATCGGGACAAACACACGTGAATTTGTGCTTAGGAGCCAACACACAGATATGAGAACAGGTGTGAAACCAACAGGGATTATATGATGACTGCTGTTTCAAGGGATGAAAGACGTGGACACCCATAATGCTTTCGCCCATCTCTCTGACCAGAGTTGTCCGGTTATGTGCCGAAAATTTGTGACTCACTTCCAGGGAATAAGTGGTCCAATCGCTCCAATACATTGACTCCTCGAACACATCCAACGAAAAGGGATGGAAAACATTTTCCAGAAGAATAGTATATTTCTTGTTAGTGATTAAGTCTAAGAACTCGATTTTCCCGTCTTTGGCTTCCGTCCAATAAAGGCGTTTGGCCACTGAGTCCAGTGAGAGTCCGTTCGGCCAAATCACGTCCTTCACAAACAGAGCCTTATCTGAACCATCCATCCCAGCCCTGTAAATACCGGCATTCTTTCCCCATTCAGTCCAGTAGGCGAATCCACTAACAGGGTCGACAACTATTGCTCTAGGTTGGTCAACTTCGCCGAACAGAGTGGACGAACACATTTCACCGGTTAAACGACAGACGACTATTCGATTGAGATCGGGATCAGTTACATAAAAGTTCTCTCCAATCCAATCAATAGCAATATCTTCAGGAGATTTGAAACCATTGGTGACAACAGGTTTGAAGTCTTCTCCGGTAAGACCAACAGAGTATACACCGGAATGAGTTTTGTCCAAATCAACCCAATAGACCCTTTGCTCGCTCCCCATAAAGTCGAGGCCAACTGTTTGTCGCAATGAGTGGTAAACCGGAAAGAATTCCTTTCTTTTGAGCCAAAATCCACGAATGCCTTCACTGTTGGAAAAGAGTAGAAGAGGTTCTCCTTCTTTGACTAAACAACTCTTGTTGTTAACCAAGTGATAGTCATCAAAACACTGGCATTTGTAAGAACCCTCCAAATTAATACACTTTTGACTACAATAGCCCTGATTTCTGTTGTCGTGACACTCGTCTCTGTCAATGCAAGTGGTGTTATCCTTATGGCTCAGAACAAAGCCATCCCTACAATAACATTGGGGTCCTTCATGAGAAACAAAACATGACTGCGAGCAGTTCATTGAATGACATCCATCTGATTTGCATTCGATGCCTTCGTCATCGCCGTGAGGACAGTCCTTGTGATTATCGCAGACCTTGAAGTGAGAGATGCACTCCCCTGTCATGCATTGGTAGAAACCGTGCTCTTTGTCGCAAATTTTGGTCTTCGGTTGAGTGCAGTTTTGTTCGTCGGAAAAATCTTCGCAGTCGGGAATGCCGTCACATTTCCATCGCTTAGGAATACATTCAAAGTTGTGGCACAAAAAGCCCGGACATTGAACCGAGTCTTTGGAGCAGTTCTTCTCATCGACGCCACTCTCACAGTCTTTCATTCCGTCACAAACCCACTTTTGAGGAATACATGTATTATGGGTGTCGTTACAGTGGTAATGGTCTGTCGGACAGGGCTTTATCACAGGAGTGGTGACTTCGATACCGCAATTTTGCTCATCGGCCCAATTTTCGCAGTCATTCTCTCCATCACATACCCAATAGTCAGCAATACACCGGTCATTGCCACAATCGAAAAACTTACTAGGACAGTTACTCACAACTGGACATAATCGGGTAGAAATAGATTGACTTAATATCAAATCAAATTAAAATCAAATTAAAATCAAATTATACCTGAATTAAAGCAACAAATGAGGGATAAGACAAACAATCGAATTATCATTATATTCAAGATTTATAAGAAATGACTTTAAATTAAAACTATTCACAAGTATTTTAAAACTAAAACTATTTTAATTAAATTCTTGGTCTGCTCTCAATTACTGCGAACTTTTAAATGACTGAAATTTAGAGATATTTGACAAAAGACAGATTACTAGAGAAACGTTCTCGAACTTAAACCCTTTGCTGCAATTCATACGAATAGTCAAATGCAAGCTTATGGTTAAATTGAAATGACCTATTCACTTTTCTCATTGTTTTGCTAAAGTGACTCAAATGTTTGAAAAGTGTGCCTCAATTTGAAAGTTTTAATGATTCAGATATTGGACAACAACTCCAACTCTAATGCATAGGAATAGCCGAATGGGAATGGAATTCAAATAAACAATTATCAATCAAATGATGGTATTATGAATACAAAAGTCTATTTGCAGAACAAATCTTCACTGTTTGTCAAAAGCTAATGCAGTTCAAAGGAAATACCAGTCTTTCAAAACTATTTTACATTTTTTCGATGAATCAAAAGCTTAATACACTTATTATTGAGTATTTCCCAAAACAAGCCTCTAATGAATTTTCCACAAATCTGTCGACAAGTTTACCCAATCTTATGGACATTTGAAGATAAAGGCGAAAATATTCCATTATTTATATCCAGATGAGTTGGTTCTAGCATTTTATTGAGCGGAATATTTTTATCCTTTAAATGTAAAAAAGAGAAGACTCGACACAAATACAGAAAATGTTTTCATTCCGATTGAGTTATAGTTTACTTCCGTTAGAGTAATGTTATAGAAAACAAAACAGCAATTCCTTCATATTTTGAGTCATTCATTGCTCATATTCTGGCAAATAATTGAAATTCTGATAAAATATAACTTTTATTGCAATTAACAAATCGAAAAATTTCCGACAAGTCTTGAAAAAAGTTTATAATTAGTGATAGTATGCGAAGGAAGTGCAATAAAGGGGGTAAACAAGCCATGACTTGAAATCCAAAAATATTCTCAAAGAAAGTCCATTAAAATCAAGATTTATAAATAAAATCCAAACTTATCTCTGATTTGTTCCCAAAATCACGATTCAGATCAGAATAAATGAAAATATGAGTATAGGAAGGGAAAGGAAGGGTCACACTCTCTGATAATTACATTTCGATAATATATTCGGATTTTATTTACAATAACGATGAGCTCATCAGTCATACCAATAGATAATAAAATGAGAGGAAACAGAATCGAGTGCTTCCGTTAGGCTTTCAAAAGGAATTTCCACTCATTTCGGTATTTGATGAGAGTTTCGGATAATTTACATATTATTCAATTAATCACTCATTTAAATAATTGATGGCAAGTACTCAAACATATAAAAGACTTTCCCCTTCTCTCTCTCTTAACTAGCAATCCATGGAAAAGGTTTATCAAGTAATAAAAAAAACTAACAATTAGTTAACAAATCGTCATTAATTTTTTTTTTTACTTTCCATTTATTTTTTAAAGATTTTTATCGAATTAATTGAATTTCAAATTAAATACAAAAACGGATAAAAACTCAATGAAATTGAGTTTAATTTCGTTAAAAGCAGTTATTTTGTGAAATAATTAAAACGTTTAATAAGAAGTTTTTTATATTCTATTAAACTTTTTTTTCAAAATACATTTAATGACTTATTTAACTCAAAGCCAATCCTCGAAATTCCTCATTAAATGAAGAATTCTGCAAACATTTTGCAATCGATTGGCGTTTGTTTGTTAATCGCAAAACTATTTACTCAATGAAAAAATATAAAAACTATCGATAATTGGATTTAATTGATTATAATTATAAGTTAACGAAGGGGTGGGAGAGAGAGAGAGAGAGAGAGAGAGAGAGAGAGAGAGAGCGCGAGAGAGAGAGAGAGAGCGAGAGAGAGAGAGAGAGAGAGAGTTTTATTTATTGAGATAACAAATTCAGATTTCGATGTTAACAGCCTTTCATTGAAGTGGAGGTATGATTGAGAAACAGCTATTCAGTGCTTATCTTTGGCATCGGAACTAAATAACTGTCACATTGATTGCTGGGATCAATATTTTTCTATCAGTCGATAAATAAATTTATTATGTTTGAAAATTTTGCTGAAAAATAAATGATCTCATGGTATGGATGGCATTGTGTCGAACCACTCATTAATTAGTTGTTTTGAACACATTTCCCGTTAAACTATACTATGAATCATCTGAGAAATGTTTCTCTCCGATCATTTTATTTATATTGGAAATGATTTGAAAAAAGGATCGCAAACCAAATACTAAATCAATTATGATTGGAGTCGTTTATTATGATTATGGGTTCGCAAAGGGAATAAAAATTGATTAGAAGTGTATCATTTGTTGCTAACTCCAAATAACTCCAAACTGGAGCACAACTAAAAATAGGACGCATCACATCTTCATGTATGACAGGGAAATACAGTATACCTTGTTCTCTCTCACCACCCTGCTACTTTGGATATCGGATTACGTTGAGATGAGTTTAGTGGAGTATCATTAATCAGGATAAATTAGTGATTGTAAGGAATGCGTAATTCTAGTCATGAATGTGTTATTGAGAAAAAGGAAGGCAATGGATGTTAACCGAAGGATACAGTAATTGACATAACGCCACAAATATAGCACTTCTGAAGTGAAACACTTTTATTGCTTTGAGAAAAGTTTACACAAAGAATAAATCAAATATAAATCAATCGAAAAACTGAAAATTTAAGAATATATAGTTTATTGTGAGCTTGCAACATTCAACAATATTGGCAAACATTAAGCAATGCAAGCTCATTTTTCTTAAAATTCAAGAGCAACCTTGTTTGTTTATAATAAATATCAGGAATATATTCTATAAACTTCCTAAATATCCCTGATAGAGTCGGACCTGGATCTTTCCGCATCCGAAATAATGAAACGATTTAACTAGCAAGTTTTTAGCACTGGCAGTTCTAAGGAGTTGAAAACTTACCTCATCACTTTTTATATCTTCTGTAATGACTGGTTCCCACGTCATCACTATCCTGCTAAATTAAATATCAGGTTTCCATAATGTGAATCGTTTTTAACCAGATTAGGATTAATTAGTTATTGATTGCAAAAAATGTGTAATTCTAATAATGAATGTGTTATTGAGAGGGAAAGAAGGCAATGGATAACCGAAGGATACAGTAATTGACATAACGGCACAAATATAGCACTTCTGAAGTGAAACACTTTTATTGCTTTGAGAAAAGTTTACATAAAATAAATAACTCAAAGCTTTACTGAATATAATTATATTGTTTGGAATAAATTCGGGTTTTTTTTCTTTAATTGAATCAAATAATTAATGATATTTTTGGAGATCAATGAAAAGCTTATTATAATAAATAACTCGAACTCAGGGATGTCGAGGAGAGGGTCGACATAGTGTGCGAACTGAGCGAATGTTTATTTTATTTTTAGTACAAAGAAAAATAAATAAGTCATTTTTCAGGTGATTAGAATTTGATCAGAACAAAGAGAAAGGGCATTCATTTATCTTGGAGGTGAGAGCTGCCAGAACAAAGCATCTTAAACATGCCTGGATGAACAATAAATTACTTTTGATGTTTTTTGGCATAAAACTAACTCAACTAACATAACTCAAACAGTGTTATGTCAATTGTAATGGAAATGTGAAAATATATTTATTTTTTCTCTTTGTTTACTCATTTTATTTTATTTTATTTTATTTATTCGTTTTTTATTTGGATTCAAAAGTTTGTTATTTAACAGCATTTGATTGAATGAGTGCACAGATCATCACCAAACCAGTGGAAGGACAACAACTGAGCCACAGTTTCGTGACAGACCTGACCCCTAAATATACATAACTATAGATAACTATTTTTTTGACAACTTTGCTAACAATTGAGAACCAATTTTGGAGTCAATTCTGGTTTTGTTGCGAATCAATTGATTGAATTACAAATTGGAAGCGCTTTCAACAAATCTCAATATTGAAGACTCACAACAAATAATTCAAATTCAAAGGAAATTCTTGCAAATGACTAATCCCTCAGTCATTTGATGAAATAATTTTCAGACGAAATTATAGAAATTTATTTACTTTTTTCTATCAAAAGTTTGTCATGACTCAGGAAAATATGTAGTTTTTATTCTTAGAATCAGTCCCTACTCTGGTCTCATCTATACTTATCCCTAAATATCCTATTTTTACAGTTTTAGACCAGAATTCAATGTTAGGGTAATTAAGTCATAAAAGGGTGAGTTCTGACATTCGTTTGAGAGCTCAGAGCTGTCCCTCACTTCGAGTGACCGCTCACTCTCTCCTCAGTCTCTCTTTAGTTAACTTGTATTCAGTTTTCAAGAAGTTTTAAATAAAGTTTTAATTCAAATAAAAAGTGTTTTAAATTAATCGCCGAGAATTGGACCCACTCTTCGTCAGAATCTCAACCCTCATCAC
This sequence comes from Punctoribates punctum, assembly GCA_034698165.1. Classification (NCBI taxonomy): domain Eukaryota; kingdom Metazoa; phylum Arthropoda; class Arachnida; order Sarcoptiformes; family Punctoribatidae; genus Punctoribates; species Punctoribates punctum. The sequence continues at coordinate 8,027 of JAQGBD010000173.1, read as the reverse complement.
CACAGAAAACGGAGCCTGACATTTTGGTGTCAGAATTCAGGGTATTTTTCGGCGCAAAAATCGTTTCTTTGGTCTCAAATTTCACACATCGATTGTCGTCTACGCGTTTGGAGTCATCTTTAGTTTGATTGTCTTAAAGTTTGAGCTCATTATTTGGTATTTTGGTTACTTTCATTGGAACTGACCCAACGGTAGGACACAAATTTGTCTAATTTTGATTGAATTGAAATATTTTGCGCAATATTTCCAATTAATTTGAATTAATTATGGATGAAAATGGCGAGAATCCGCCGCAATTATTGCCTGTGACTGAGTTGAGCACTGCTATTGCAACTCATTTGGTCAGCGCCCGCCAGCATAATATCCCTGTATTTACGGGAGCAAAGGGAGACTGTCCCATAAAATTTATTAGATGTTTCGAGAGAGTCGCGCGAGCACTGAAATGGGATGACGAGGGAAAGATGGACAAATTCCCTAATTATTTGTCAGGTGCTGGTGAAGAATTTCACTATATTTATGTGGACTGTGCCAATGCTGCGGATAAACCCGATATTTGGGAGGCACTGAAAGACTTATTCTTGAATCATTTCATGAGAGGTGATTACAAAAGTCATTTGAGTAAAGAATTGCGAAATAAGAAAAAGTTAGAAACTGAATCAATGGTAGTGTATATCACTTCCGTTCAAACTCTTTGTCACGATTTGGACAAAAATATGAGTCAAGAGCAAATTATAGGCTATTGTATTGATGGAATGGATCCACAAATAGCGGCTCAAATACAAATGTTTAACCCACAGAAAGTTGATGAACTCTTAGTTTACGCAAAGAATGTGGAATTAAGTCTTGAGAGATTTAAGAATTTAAAAATTGGTGATAACTCTGATGAGAAAACCAATAAAATTAATGCAATTAATTCAGAAACTGTTGAATCAAAGAATGAAAGCACAGACCTGATGTCGGCAATTAGTAAACTGAATGAATCAGTGAATAATTTACAGTTCAATAGAGGAACGAATAATAACCGAAACTTTGGAAATCAAAGAAATAATTTTAATCGAAGTAATAGAGGAACTAATTATGTGAATAATCGAAACTTTAGTGGGAATCGGAATAATTATGGCGCCAATAATGGCAATAATTTCAATCAAATGAATAATTCAAACAATAACCAGAATAGAAATTTTGGGAACAATAGTAATTACCGAGGTAATAATTACAGACAAAATAACAATCAGAACTTCAGTCAAAGAAATAGGAATAATATTCAATGTTTTAATTGTGGGCGAAATGGACACATGAGAGCCCAGTGCCGTTCACCTCCAAGAGATAATCAAATAGCTCAAAATCAAGCGAATAATCAAAACAATTCCAGTAATCAAATTAACCAAGCTAATAATGCTAACTCTGGACAAACTAATGGGCAAAATCAAAGCTCAAATAATATTGTGATCAATTCAAATGTTGATTATTCCAAGAGATTAATTCAAATAAATGTAGAAATTAATGGCAAAGTATTCAAAGCACTTGTAGACAGCGGTGCTGAATTGACCCTGATGACTCAATCAGCGGCAAATGAGCTAAATTTAACGCTCAAACCATACCAAGGTCATAATATTGAAACCTGCGATAAGACAACTATTAAAACTTTTGGTCAAACAGATATGGAAATAATTATAAGAAATGAAAGTGAACACAAAATAGTAGTTCCAGTAGTTATTGTGGAAAGACTTCCCGCAGATATGCTTCTGGGAATCGATGCACTGCAGTCTTTTGGTATAACAATCGATTGCAAGAATAAAAGTATAAAAATAGGCGAAAATTCAGTGAACGCCGTCTCAAAGCCATTTGAATTTGAACTTGAAATTACCGGCAATAAAGTTATTCAGATTACAGACAATAAGTCTGATCACAGTTTGACTTCAGAGGAGAGTCAAAAGACTGAGAAACTGGTTAAAAGCGAAGGATTTTTGCATACAATAGATGACCAGATATTTGAACCGAAAAGTGTTTTGGCAATAAAACTTAAAGCGAATCACAAATTCAATGGCAGTGAAAATATTTTCTCTTTCACTAATGATTTCCATTATTTGAAAAATAGTATTCTGTTACAAAACAGTATTGTTAAGTCCTCTGAAAGCACAGTTATATTGAATGCCATAAACCTATCAAATGAACAAAAAGCTTTTAAAATGGGCGATATTCTGGGAGAATTTGAAATTCTAAGCTCTGAAAATATAGCCCCAATTGATTTAAATGATGTGCCGACTGACCCAACCTTTGAATCTAATGACAGTTGTGTTTCAGTGAATGTCATAAATTCTGAAAATAATTATAAAATAGAAACTGAAAAGGAATTCAAAACTGATTCAATTGATTTGACAAATGGTTCAGTGATTTGTGGACCACATCTCACTAAAGAACAAAAATTAGAATTGAAAAATGAATTGGAAAGATATCCAGCTCTTTTACCATTTGATGAGAATAGAGTAGGTCAAGTGAAGGGATATCAATACAAACTCATAGTTAATCCAAACTCTAACCCTGTCCGCCACTCACCTGCTCGCACCTCATTTGAAAATTTAAAGATCATAGATCAAGAAGTTGACAAACTCTTAGAAAAGGGAATAATACAGAAATCAATCAGTGATTGGAGCTCTAGAACTGTCCTGGTCAGACGAAAAGATGGAAGACCTCGTATGTGTATTGACCTAAGAGATGTGAATCAACTCCTCGAGAGTGATTCCTATCCAGTCCCAGATATTCAGATGTGTTTAAGAACTGTAAGAAAAGCAAAATATATTACCAAGTTAGATATGAACGACTCCTTCCATCAGATTCCTTTGACTCCTGAATCTTACAAATACACTGCATTTGTCACCCCTAGTGGGAAATTCTATGAGTATAAATTTGTCCCATACGGCACAAAAGTGTCGACCGCCGCCTTCCAAAGAGCACTCGATTTGGCCACCACTGGTCTGAAATACATTGACCTAGCATCTTTTATTGATGACTTACTCATACCTGGAGAAAACTGGGATCAGCATATGAGCAGATTATCTAAAGTATTGGAGAAATTAAATGAATTCAATTTCACTCTTAAAACTAAGAAATGTGCATTTGGAATGAACAAGGTTGTTTTCCTTGGTTACTTAGTTTCTGAGAACACTATATCTCCCGCTCCTTCTCTATTAGAAGCGATAAACAAATTGAAAGTTCCGACAAATGTTTCGGAAGTCAGATCTGTCCTTGGTCTACTTTCATATACTAGAAAATGTATTAAAGACTTTTCAATTAATACTGAATCAATTAGCAGGCTCACTAAGAAAAATATGCCATTTATTTGGGGGTCAGAGCAAAACAGAGCATTTGAATTAATTAAGAATTTGTACAAGAACAAGCCTTACCTTGTATATTTTGACCCAACACTAAGCACCCAGTTATCTGTTGATGCTAGTCTCACTGGTCTTGCAGGTGCACTCACCCAGAAACATGGTGATTTTTGGTTACCTGTTGGCTATTTCAGTCGTCTCTTAAATGATACCGAACGCAAATATGCAATCTATGACTTGGAAGTTATGGCAGCCATTGAATCAATGAATTACTTCAATGATTTACTCATCGGTCACTTTTTCACTCTTATAACTGATAATAGAGCTGTAAGTTTCATCCGGAAGAAAAAGCAATTAAATGGCCGATTGGCAAGAATTGCAATGTACCTGGAAGAATTTGATTTCAATATCAAGCTAAAACCGGGAACTAAGAATTGTCTTGCTGATTTTCTTAGTCGTTATCCAATTGACCACAAAATAGTTGATGGAAAGAACATCACTATCGAAGAGATCACTCAATACGAAAATAGTGTTAATGCAATCAATACTATAATTATTTCAAATATTAATTCAATCGAAAACAATATCAGTGATGATTCAATCATCAATTGGCAGACAAATGACTCAGAATTGAATCAAATTATTCACGTATTGAGAACTAAGAATTTAAGAACAGATGACAAATATTACAAATATATTGTCGAGAATTTCAAACTAGAAAACAATGTTTTACTGAAATTCTCAGTTGATTCTCAAAATGCGGCAAAATTTAGAATTTGTATTCCATTTGATTATTTGCCAAAAGTATTGGAATATTATCACGACTTGAAGTCGAGCTCACATTTCGGGCAAAAGAGAACATTAGCCACAATTTCTGAGCGATTCTTTTGTCCCAATCTATCAAATATTGTCAAATACTATATCAAAACCTGTAGATTATGTCAATTCAGGAAAAGTCCAAAACTCAAACCTATGGGACTAATGAAACCAATTATTACCAGTTATGTATTTGAATTAACAGCAATTGACCACCTAGGTCCATTTGTGAACAGTAATGGCTATAAATACATTATTGTGCTAACAGATAATTTCAGCAAGCTCGCAATATGTAAGCCTGTGACAAGTCTTAGCGCTAAAAATGTTGCGAAATTCTTATTCGAAGATCTGATTTTGAATTATGCAGTAATTCCAAGTAAACTATTATCTGATTGTAGTCAGTCATTCTTGGGATCAATTGTCTCTCATTTGAATATTTTTATGGGTATAAAACAATTAAAAACATCTGGGTACAAACCCTCTACAAATTCATGCACAGAACGTCTCAACGGGACATTAGCTGATCACTTGTCCCTATATGTCAATGAAAAACAGTCCGATTGGTCCAAATATGTAAAACCAATTGTCTTCGCCTATAACTGCACACCTCATGCAAGCACAGGGTATAGCCCTATAGAAGTGGTATTTGGCCGTAAAGCCGAATTCCCACCAGATGTGAATTTACAATTAGCTAAAGTAAAGGGAACTCCTAATGAGTATGCTTTAGGTTTGGCTAAATATCTAAAAGATGTCAAAGAGAGGGTATTTGACAGACTAATGGAAATGCACAGAAAAGATAAATTAAGGTTTGACAAGAAGAGACGGGATACACAACTGAATTCTGGGGATAAGGTCTTATTCCACAACCCAGCTATTTATCCAGGAAAACGAAATAAACTTCTTAAGCGATGGGAAGGTCCCTTTGAAATTAAGCGCCAACTAACCCCTCTCCTGTATCAATTAAACTTCAGGGCCACAGCACTTAAGTCAAATATAGCACACATTCAAAGACTAAAAGAATTTTATGATAGGAAAGACTTTTATAGAATTCTCGAAAAGTTAAGAAAGCCTTTTATTCCTAAATCAGTCCTCAAACTCAAAAGTTGTGTTCAGTCAACTCAAGTGCCTGAAAATATAGACAACAACTCTAACCAACAATTGACTCAATTCCACGATTTGGACAACAAATCAGACTCAGACAACGACAACAATTCGGTAACAAATATGTCTTTCAATAATGAATTCTCCGATAATTCTAATGAAACTGATTCTGAGACTGAAATCGAAAGCGATTCCAATACTGAAATCAATAGTGATTCATATGACTCTTGTATTGATTTGCCTGAACCTAATTTCAATGTTGAGCAAGGTAATCGACGCTCAATTCGGTTCAGAAGAGCACCGAATAGATTAAATCTTTTCTTAGCATCTGCTCTTTGCTTGCTTTGCTTTGCCACTAATTCTGATGCTTTGGCTACAGTTGAGCCCATAATTTGGCACAGAATCAACAATCCTGTAATTGAAGGTCTGGACACAGTTACCGCTGTAATTGATTATAAAAGCCCTTGCTTTCTATTTGATGAGCTATTGATTAATTCTGATCAAACCCATGAAATGAGACTCTGGTGTGAAAATCTGTTCAAGAGCAATTTCATTGATCCATTAAATGAATTTTGCACTACAGTTGGTAATCGAGATTCGGCTAAATTTGGTCTAATTAGAGAAAAGCGATTCGTAATCACAGGAATAATGGCATTGATAACAGTTGTCAGTGTTATTGCAAGTATAGGTCTGAGCGCAACAAGCATGGTTAAAAGTTATAACCAAGATTCAAGAATTGATTATCTTGAAGAACAATCCAGAATCGCTATGAAAAATCTTAACCAGCTCAGATTAAATGACAAAACTCATGAGAAAATCTTATGGGAATTCAGTCAAGTTCTCAAAAATCTATCAAATGAAGTGATAACTATCAGAAATGATCTCAATTTTGTCAAAACGACTGCTCCTAAAGCAATGAGAATAATCTCATTACTAACCACTAAATTGTATAATACCAAGAATGATCTTGGTGATATTGGCCGTGACTTTAAGAAGGGAAAAATCAATCAGAAATTCTTACATTTATTCAATTACACTAATTTATGTGCAGACAAATGTCCTCCTGAGTACTGGACAGCCCTTAAATGTTTGCATGATGAAATGCGACACATTCTTGTGGTTAAATATAGTATGAAAATCGTTAATCCAAACATGCATGTCTTAACAGCTGATCCATTTGATCTAGTTAAGATTAAATCAGAGAAAAATCATAAAATTCTCTGTCATTCGGAATATATTGGCCCCAAAGCTGTTCTCTTTGATGAACTCAATCATTGCGTAAAACCTATTCATGGAAACCCAAAAGAGAACTCAAATCTTGTCCTAGTTGAAAAGGACTACAAATGCAATCAAACTGATTATCAGATTTCGAAAACTAATTATTGGATTCAAGGAAAGTGTGAAACAAGAAATGAGATCACACATCACGATATAATCCAAGTTAAAAATGCTCTAATGTACAATTATTTATATTGTGCTAGCTTAAATATCACTATCTATAACCGAACAATCAGTTGTCCCAATGAAACATTTGTATTGCCAGCTAATCAATCATTTAATATTGGAGACATTCAATACAAAACCCAATCAATGAACTTGCACACTGAATTGCATTTTATACCTAGCTGGAGCTATGAAATCAATCATATGCTGGATCCTAAAATGAGAGAAAACGTATTAAATGGATACCTAGCTCAAATTGATAATCAATTGAATGAATTAAGTGATGGGTTATTTGACTTTTCAGGCGAAACTACAAACATTGGTCACAAATATGCGAACTTCTCATTATTTGCATGCTTACTTATAACTTTCATTTCATTTGCAATTTATATATATCGCGAAAAGCTATTTAATTCTAAAAATATTGCTAACAATTCTCTGCAAATCACAGAATTGAATGAAATTCAATCAGAGAATTTGCTCAAAACTAATGAGAATATGTCTAAAACTTGTGCAAGAACTGATCCAAAAGTTCTTATCCAATTGAAGAATTGAGTTTATTCTAGCTCAATTTATATTGATTTAACCAAGCTTATTTTATTGAATATTTATTCTTAATTTTAATAATATTTTAAACACGAATTTTAAGTAATGGCTGACAGAACTAACCAGAATAAAAAGTATGGCAAACAGCGATTCCATGCGAATCACAGAGGATATGACCTCAAATTGGATTCAATTCTAAGAACCACAAAAGCACTTGAAAGAGATGTCAACCAAATGACTGGAAGACCAGCAAATCGTCGCTCAGAATATGGTTCATCTCATCCAAACACTAAATTGGATATCATCTCTAATACTCTTCTGGAAATCAGAGATAAGCTGGAACAGCACCAGAAGAACCAAACAAACCCGACTCCTACCCCTAACCCGAATCCAAATCAACAGCCAATTCCGTTTATAAACCCTACTCCACAGCCGATGCCGTACAACTACCCAATTATGCCACGATATATGTTTTAATTAATTTCATTTAATCACTTATTTTGTTTTAATCATTTGAATTATTTTGCATTTAATCTCAATTTTGTTTCAATTATTTTTCACTTATTTCGATTTAATTTTAATTCATTTGAATTTATATTTAATCCTTATTTAAAATTATTTTAAATTTGATCTTAATTTTGAAATTTTTAACAAAAATTTTGTCAAGGGAGAGACGAATGTCATGACTCAGGAAAATATGTAGTTTTTATTCTTGGAATCAGTCCCTACTCTGGTCTCATCTATACTTATCCCTAAATATCCTATTTTTACAGTTTTAGACCAGAATTCAAT